>ML790562.1:51956-86837 GCA_009831015.1 Picea engelmannii
TATTTTCCTAGATCGTGGGACTTGGGGAGGATAATTCCTAGCTTCATGGAGGATTTTAATGGAACGATGGACTTTTTCCTTGGTTAGAGGATGATTGCATGCTTCAAGGAGAAATCATTGGGCCTTTTTTGCTTTGGTCAAAGTTGCTTTATGGAAATTTATTTCCATATTTTAAATTTATTATAAAAAATTCCCTTTTACCCAAATCGCATGGTCAAACAGTCAAATCATTTTTTAAAAGGAGATAAATTAATAAATTAATTATTATAGGATTTTTATTTAAATTGGGATATTTATTATGGATGATCCCTAGGAGGATTAAATATTTTTAAAAGGGTTTTTTTTTTTTTTTTGGAAATCTCTATAAGAGATTAATAAGTGGACAAAACTTGAATATTCTTAGGGAAAACCCTAAAGTTGGTTGATTTGTGGACAAATCCAAGTGAGTGGAGGATTATAAATCCAACACTTGATATTTGATGAGGGGTGTGGATTTTTGTTTTGCAAGGAGATTATGCTCCCATTACTAGTGATATTTTGCTCCATATTTTCATTCTACATGGATGTCTTCGTGAATTTTTGGGCCACACGATTTGGCTTGGAGGGAATATCTTGAAGGATCTTTTGTTTTGTGGATGCTTATGGTGGATCTCTCATGTGGTAAAATTTTAGTGTTAATGATTCTCTATCCTCTTCAAGTTATTATTCTGAGATCTCTTTTGTTAATCCATTGAAGCATCAAACCCTCATTTGATTATTGTCTATGTTCTTTATTTGAATTTTTTCAAGGAATAGATAATAAACTATAACCCTTGGAATCTATTTCATTGGTGAGTGTTTGTGACAGGGAATAGGTAAAACTAACAACCCTCTTGCAGGTATTCTCCATCATTTGAAGACAATTTTGAGCTAGAAGATTTATTTTCTAAAACCTCTTGCATGATATTTAGTAGCTACAACCTCCAAGTGTGAGCTTTCAATATTTTCTGGTTCATCTCCAAGTTCTTTGTGACTCCAACTACCAAAGATTTCAAGGCATTGGTTATCTCATTTGCATTGGAGAAACAAAATACCCTACATTGGGAAATGTGATTTTGCGTCAAAATTGAGATCTAAGTGCACGGCCTTAAAAAACCTTCCAAGGGAACAATTTCCCCTTGGGGGGCGATTTTTGGGGGGCCTCTAGCCTCCATGCTCATCAAACCCTCATCTCTTCCTCACTTTAGTTTGTTTAAGAACCCTTAGTTTTTAGATCTAGAATTATTCTTAACTTTTTTTCGAAAAAATAAAAAGTGGGTATTGTAGTCTTTGGTTGGATCTAGTATTCTAAATTGTTAGCTTAGCATTTTAGTGGTAGAATTTCAGTAGGGACATGTTTGAATGCTACAACCATTGGCTGTAATTTTATGCAGAATTCAATGTTTTGAACAACTAGAAATTAACATAGTTTAGTGATCTAATTTGGCTAGTTTCTTCTCCTAACTAGTAGCTAGTTTTCTTGGACTATTGCAAGTTGATTCATTAGTGTTTCTTGTGAATTTATGAGATATTGCATGCTGATTTATGTGATGCAAAATAACATATCAGATCAGGTATAACTGGTAATAGTGCCTAAAACTTCACACTTCATTTGCTGATACATTGAAAGTTTTGTTAAATATTTGTGGGGTTATATCTTGAATGCTTGGGGACTTTTGTGGGGTACTATATCAAGATTTATGATCTGATATCATTGTTAAAACACTGCCGCAAAATATATATCATATCTTGTTTAAGTGCTCTAAAGGGTTACCTTCTCATTGCTCTTCCATTGAAAATTTGTCTAAGTGCGAGAATTTGATCCTAGGACATTCTGGGGCTGATTTTGGATCAATTTAAGTTGGTTTTGAATTTAATTTATTTGTTGCAATATCATATTTCAAATCTAAAGAATGGTTGAAAGATCAACTATTGATAAAAATCCTAATTGTTGTTAACTATGGGAAAGTCATTCCAAGCATTGGACATCTTGTGGATTGCTAATCTCTTATCTATCTTTGGAATTGTTAAAAAATATGAATTCCATATTGATTGATCAAGTGTTCTTTCAATTTTCTTTTCTCACTAAACATTGTGGCTATTTTGGATTTAATACTCATTGATCTCACTGCAATATTGGATATCTCAACTTAGGAATAATCACAAGTAATCTTTTGAATTGTTATAATCACTCGTGTAACTCATTGGCATAAATGAAATAAATGGTTTACATTTTAATCTTGTGATTTTAAGCATTACTCAATTAAATTATTTGGGAATATTCTAGGGGGTCTTAGAAAATACATTTTGGGTGTCTATAAACCTAGGAGTTGTCATTACTATGCCAGCACTGCATACCGAGGGATTGTAGTTCTCTCATGTACCTCTACGTATATTAGAATACTATGGTCGCTTCGTTGTACTTGGAGGTATATAAATGGGCTCCTATCGAATAGTTGTGCATTAGACAACACTATTACCGATTGTGCTCCTATCTTGGAGACCACCTAGAATCCTTGAAAGAACTGAGAAAACCTTTTGGTCGTCGTGTTTGTTAGGTGCACCAAAAATAACATTCGGGAATATTTCCCTCTCATACCAAGATGGCCTAAGAACAACTTAGGTATATTTGAGGGCTACAACAACCTGACACTCCTGTGAGGATCCTTCTGCCTAAGCTTGTCGGGTATACACATTCATTTGGCCAACTCTAACATTGCATTAATATAAAATTCTGATCACTCGCTACTTGAGATTCAAACATTCATATCAGTGATCAATGGCGGGGTTAACATATTGGTCATGGGTTCTCATACATATTTGGTTTAACTGAAATTGTGTTGCAAGTTGTTATCAGACAAATCAGTAAGTGCAGACACAAACTAATCTCCCTAACTTCAAGAATAAATTAGAACAAAACAGAGAAGAATAAAAGCTTCTCCTTAGATTTCATTATAATGTAAACTAGTTCAAAGAGAGACAAATGACATACCATTTAAACATCATTTGACCCTCACTAGTATCATCCTTGCTCGATCTTTAGATTTGTGGGATGTTGAAACTGTTAAGAAGCACAAACCAACAAAGAGAGAGAAAAATGATATATATATTCCAATGAAGCCTATGCATAAGATCAAGGAGTTATACAATAAAAATGGAGACACTTTTATAGGGAAGAAATATATCACTGCATTATATTGATGAAAGTGGAGAATACAACCTATGCCTTGATGTTGCAAGGTCCCTTCCAATGGTCCTTTGCTTCAGCACGCACACCTTTGCTCCAATGCTTTTGATGAAAAGTATTCACAACCTGAATTGGAAAGCTAAATCAAAGCCATCACAAGTACAATCTTCAACAGAATTCTTCATGCATAAGCAAGCGTAGCCTTTCCCATGAGAGATCCCTCTTTGTATAGAGTGAAGATGGATGTATGAGGAGATTAGGATGATCCCACTAAATCAGAGAAGCGAGTAAGATCCAAATCGATCAGAGGCCACCTCATCTTCTAGAACTTTCAAGAATTTCACCTTTTCCCCTTGTTTGAGCATCGTCCCACCCTAAGCACAAGTAGCCTGTGATGACGTTGCAGTCCATTTTGGTGCAACATGCGACGATCAAGCATCGTTTCACCCCAAGCATTTAGCAGGGTGCGATGATCTTTTTTGATAGTTTGACACTTGAGATGATGATAAGCATCCCTAGGACCACTTCAATACCCTTTCAAACACCATTTTCTTCAAAATCCTAATATATGTCAAATACTCGATTCAGTCTTTGACCCTTGAGCAAATTATAAGACACTAACAGTAGGTAGAATAATAAGTTTCTATGTAATAAAGGTTAACATCAGTAAATAATCCCTATGTAATAATGTGAACGCGTTTAATTAAGAAGACTTAATAGAAACTTCCACTTCTATAAAGATCTTCCTCTAGAATGTTCGTTAGAACATAGAAATAATATACATAAGAGTAGAAGCATGGGAAAGTTTTCATGAGCATTATTTGTAATTGAGCTATAATATGTTGTAGGTTTCCCCCTTGAAGAGGCAAGTGAACTTGGCTTTCTATCAATAAATGTATCGTTTTTGGTGTTATTGTTCTCTATATTTCACTGTTTTTTATGGCAATTCGTCATATTTATTTTGTTTTGCTTTGCATAATACATATGGAACCTTCCAAGTGTCATCAAAGAACTTTCCTTTGTAGAAATTTTGGGTCAATTTTTTTCAAGGTAGAGACGTGTGTTGTCGACGTCTTTAAAGACCAAAGATCTGTCATTCGACAGGTAAAACTACGGTTAGGGAGGACTAAACGCAGGAAATACAAACAATTTCACAGGTTACTCGAAACCACGGTTTCACCTGGTTGAAAACCTTTGTAACACCTATTGGTACTCCTTCGAGTAGTACTGCATCAGACAACACCTGTACATGGCTATCCACCCAATATTTCATGTGTTATGTTTGAATAAAGTCTTAATATAGTTGAAAGATACATAGCTCGAAGATGCTACCTAGGAACTAGCCATGATTTTATAGTAGTTTCAACATCTCCAACCTTGAGAACAATGTTGGTTTTAAAGGGAGAGGGCATGTTGGGTTTTTACACTAACCCCTCTAGCTATGAGTACTTAAGTTGTAGATGGTGTATGGTTAATTAATGTAAAGGTCCATCCTTATTGAATAAAGGCCCACCAGGTAGTTGATACTCATTAACAAATGTAGCCTAGTCATTAATGTAGGGGCCACTGATGCTTAGGGTTTTGGGTACATAAAAACTATTTATATACAAGTCGAGAGCTATGAAATCATTTTTCTAGAATAATTATTGTCAAAGAGGCATGTGAACATTTCTCACCTTTTGGAATATCAATAAAGGGTTACTACTCTACAAGTTCAATCCTCTCTTTCTATTTTGTTTACCTTTTTGCAGTTTGAATTTCCTTAGATATTGCTCTTAATTCTTTGGTTTTTCTATATAAGTGCTTACATTAACCATATTTAATTTGTGGTCTACAAATGAGAATCTCATGCTATATAATTGTGTGCTTAGTAATATTAGGATGCAACTCTCAGAGGTATATTTGATATATCTCATTAAATTTTGTCTTTGTTAATTTTTAAAATCGAGAACATTTATAGGATGGAACCAAACGGTTACTCTATAAACATATAATTTCTTGAGGGAGCTTGATTATACATTTGGGAGCGAGTGAAACCTGGAGACAAGAAAAGAACCTTAAAAACATGCATAAATCCCTAAAACACGATTGACATTGTGGAAAGCATTTGTCTCAATGGAAATGTCCATCGAAAATCACTAAGAGCAAATGGGTTCTAAATGATTGGAAATCTCTAGTTTATTCAAAAGTTCCGATGGAAGGGAATCCTCAATGGAAGTGTTATTTAGGAGTGGATTGTATTTCCAAATTCAAAGTTTTGTGGAAAATGAAGGGATGACAAATTATAGTTGGCATATCAATGTTGGGTACTTATCACTACATTTGGAGTAGTGGATGATGTTAAGAATGAAGTAGAACAAAACATTCATGGAATCATATAATCAAGTGCAAACTCTTTGGAAGGATGGAGTACATGTTGCCTTGGATAATAGTGACTTTGAAAACTTGCATGTTTGTGGACCACTTTGGGTTTTTCCTAATACATTTAAGTGGAGTGTTAATGAAATTAATATGGTTAAAAATGTTTCTTAGCTATTGATTGTAAGAATTGAGAATTTGAAACTTCATAATTATTTTGTAATAAAATTGTACTTTAAATTTTGTCTATATTCAAATGGAATGTTAAAAAATAAATATGATTAAATATATTTCTTAATTATTGATAAGAGTTTGAAATGTGAAACTTCATGAATATTTAGTAATGAAAATTGTTCAACATAACATATATATTTAATTAGGTCCAATTCATTCAAATAAACAAATAAATGAGATAGGAGATAAGGCTAAAAAATTGTCATGAGTAATTTATTCTTATACCTATAAGTAGTATTAAATTAATAAATACATTGTTGTTCTCCTCATATTTCAATATTTATTCCAAAATTTCAAATATCATTATTTTAAATAATTAAAAAAATTATAAATATATTTTTATTAGAAAATATAAATAATTTTTTAATATAAATATATTTCTATTAGAAAATATAAATAATTTTATTAAAAAATTTAAAAGATATATATGTTATATATTTTTACTTTTCATTATATAAATAACGAACATAAAAATACATTGTTACAAACTTTGTCAATCTATTTTTTAATTTTCTATTTCTACTTTTTCATTATGTAAATAACTTTGCAATAAAATTAAATTCGCTACATAAAAAATAATTACAAACTTTGTCAACATAAGCACCATGAATCTTTATTTGAAATTCATTTTTTATCAGACATTAAATAGAAGATCTCGCTTATCAAAAAGAGCACAGCTATGCACTTCCAATTGTGATTTTGTTAAATTTAATTAAATCAATATTATTGTTATTTGAAGACAAAATAAAAATACATATTATAAAAAATAAAAATAAATATAAAGTTATGGTTAAGCTAGACATCAAATTGGTGTACATAACCCTTTTATTTATGAAACAAATGAACCCAAAGTGTATGAAACATTCAACTTTATAAGTTTGACCCTTTTAATCAGTTCATTTGAATAGAAATTTCAGACACCAATGCTAAGAAGATGTATATAGAAATTTGTTATTTTGCACCTATTAATTCTACTTTTTATAAGAAAAACAATCTAGATAACAATTGCCCCTATAATAATTTAGAACAAGATATTAATAGTTTGAAAAATGAAGGTAATATCCTCCTGCTAGGACTGCAACTAAACACGCTGCTCTTTTAAGTGATGACTCCAACCATAATCCTTTATAGCTAGATGAGGACCTTGTTTTATCTAATAGCTACAAAAGAAGCTCTGAAGACCCAATTGAGAATTTGTTTAGCACTGAGTTGGTCAAGCTCTACAGATCTCAAGACCTAATAATTTGCAATGGAGTAATGAAGTGGCCAAAATCCAACCAGATGACTTGTATTCATGGGTTGGGTAGTATTATTGTAAATTATGTGATATCTAATATCCCCGTTTCCAACCAAATAACAACTTTTGACCTTTTAAATGACCATGAGCTTGATTGTAATCATAAACCTTTAACCCTAACTCTAAACTTTTCCATGCATATGAGTGTCAATGAAGAGAATTATGATAATCAAATGAATTTTCACTTTGACAAAAGTAAAGTTGACATTTTCTGAAAGGATTTAAATAGTAAATTAAATCTCCTAACTTATAAGGACAACATTGAAGAACTCTATCATAATTTTACAACTACCCTTTCCACTTCTATTAACAAGTTCTCTTTTGAGGTGTCCTATAAAAAGAATAATAGAACGACCAACCCTTGGTATGATAAACAATGTAAAATTGCTAGGAAAGCCATTAGGGATGCTTCTAATGAGTCCTTAAAACTCGATAAGATCAATGCGTACACAACCCTAATTAAAAGGAAAAAAAAAAAGTACTATATCAATAAAAGGCAAGAGCAACTTTCACAACTATATAAGTTGGATCCTAAGAAGTTCTGGAGGCAAATTCTAAAACACAATACTAAAAAAAATAATAGGACGCCCTTAAGGGACTAGAATTCCTACCTTAAAAGTATTTACAAGTTCCATAATGACATGGACACCATTCCTATTGTCCCTACAAAGGAAGAAGTTTTTTCTTTAGATGACATAGAGTTCGGGGTTAAGCGACTTGCAAATGGGAAAGCTAAGGACATTGAAGGCTACCAAGTTGAAATTTAAAAAATCAGAGGGCCAATCCTTATCCCTCACATACACAAGCTCTTCAATTTAGCAGTCAAACATGGCTTCCCTAAACCCTGGACACAAAGCCTCATTGTTCCTATTTTTAAAAATAGGAATAGAAACATTTCCTCTAATTATAGGACCATTATGATTAGCTCGATTTTAGCCAAGCTTTATGGAATTATTTTGGAAAAGAAGATTAGTCTTTGGCTAGAAAGTCACGGTAAAAGAGCTAAAGGCCATGCCAGGTTTAGGAGATATCATTCAATTGTGGACCATCTTGTTACCTTTAGGATCATTGCAAAGGAGTTCCGCAATACTAAAACCAATCTTTTTTGTTGTTCTGTTGACTTTAGAAAAGCTTTTGACATGGTTCCTAGGAAAAACCTTTGGAATAGGTTGGAAGAGATAAAAGTGCCTCTCGAGTTGAGAGATGCTGCAATAAGGATGTATGGGAATGTTATTTCTAGGTTTAAAAACACCGAGGGCTGGTCAAAAGATATTAACTGCAATATCAGAGTCAAACAAGGTTGTCCCTTGTCCCCTACCCTTTTTGGCATATACATTAACAACTTAGAAAATTGCTTGGAAAAAGTAGGTTGTGTCAGCCGTACTCTCACTAGTATAGTCATCAATCTTCTTCTTTATGCCGATGATATTGTTCTTATGACAAGGATTCCCCATAATCTTGAAAACCAACTAAGAATCCTCAAGGATTTTTACTCCAATATGGGTATGGATTTTAATACTGATAAGACTAAGGTCATGATTATTAAATCCAATAAGATCCCTTATGATACCTTCGTATATGACAACAACAACTTGGAGGAAGTGACTTCATACAAATATCTTGGAATTGATATTCACCACGAGCTCAATTGGAATTATAGCATTGAGAAAAGGATTATTGGGGGATGGAAAGTTTATTATGGGCTTGAAAACAATTGTAAATCAACTGAACTTTGGAGTTGGGATATGAAGGAACTCCTCTTTGAGACTCTTGTTACACCTGTTATTCTTTATGGATGTGAAGTCTGAGGCTGTCTTATCTCTCGTGAATCCCGGAGAAAGATAGAGCAAATACAAAAGAATTTTATAACCTATAATCTCAAAATTAAAGGAAATACGCCCTATCCCATCCTCCTCTTAGAAACAAGCCTCTGCCCATTTGAGAGCATGGCTATGACTAGATACCTAATGTATACAAACAAGTTAAACAACATGGAAGACAAAAGGCTTCCTAAAATTGCTTCAAAATCGAGTCATAACCACCATTGACTCAAGCGAGGATGGCATAAAGATGCTCGGTCTTGGCTAAACTATTGGGGAATCATGGAAGATACCATTTTGCAAAATAAAGAATCTATTAAAAAAACGTTAAATCAAAATTTAAGGAGAAAATGTGGTGTGATAAAGAGTTAGAGGAAAAAAGAAAGTTAAGGTATTATAAGGATGTAATCAACCCTAATCTAGAAGATCAAAATTATCTATCTGTTTTGCGAAGTGTAAAGAAAAAATAAGCATTGCTAAGATAAAAACAAATTCTCACGAGCTCCACAGTGAAACTGGGCGTTGGTCAATTCCTAAAACGCCATGGGATGAAAGAGTGTGTCACCTTTGTGACTCTAAGAAGGTTGAAGATGAAAAACACTTTCTCTTAGATTGTCTAGCCTATACCTATATTAGAACTTATTTTCAAAATATTTGTCACATAAACAAAATTCTAAAGAATCACAAGTAATCACTTACCCTCTTAAGGTACAATAAACCAATTTGATCTTAGTAGAAGTTACATCATCATCATCATCATATATATATATATATATATATATATATAAATATAATGGAGCCTACATAATTTTTAATATATATTTTTTATGGAGCATAAGTAAATAATTTGTATTATTTTATTATTATTTTAAAGTGTTTTATTAAATGAACATTTTTTCCATGTTATATTTTAAAACTTTTCTTAGTACAATTATTAAAATTTTATAATTAACAAATATAAATAATTTAATAATTTTTAAATTAAATTATTTATAAATAATTTATGTCATAAATCCATCATCTTAACTTTGATTTACAAAAGATTCAAATGTAAAGAAAATTAAAGTTATATAATAAGTTCGACTTTCCAAGTTTCACGTCAACAAGTTCAAGTAACTCCGCCGCTTGTTGTTTGTCGTTACAGCGGTTCGCTCACTTTCCTGTTTTGTAAATAATAATAAAGTACAATTTTGGAGGGAGTGAAAAGATTCTTAAAGAAGCTACCACAAGCGTATGGCTTACAATTTTGGAGAGAGTGAAAAGATTCTTAAAGAAGCTACCACAAGCCTATGGCTTACACTTTCAAAAATCTTTGTTTTTTTATAAAGTGAGAGGTACATGGCCTAATTTCTAAAAAGAAGAATAAGGAATAACGTTAAGATATTCTTCCGCTGAACTGAACAAGACTTCAAAATAATATTTTATATTTTGTTGTAAATACGTGTTCAAAATAATATTTTATATTTTGTTGTAATTATGTGAAAGGTGTTTCTTTAATGAAGTGGTCTTTTGTATTTTTATAAAAGTCATGTGCATGTATTTACCACGGTTCAACTTTCCCATATTATATAATAATGTGAAAGAATATATAGGGTCTAGAGGGAGGGAAAGAAGGTGTTAATTAAACGTTTTATGTAATAATGTGAAAGAGTATATATGGTTTAGAGGGGAGGGAAATAATGCAAATATTTTATGTTTTTTTTTATCGAATTCTGTGAAATTATTGTTGAATTTTTTTTTGGGACATTTAGATTATATAAATTTAGTCATTCAAATTTTATTCAAAATTTACTTAGAAAGATTGTTGAAGTTGTAAATTTCAATTGTTGAGATTACACAATGAAGTGTTTTAGAGATTTTTCAAGGTGCTAAGATCAATTTATGCATTCAAAAATACAATTTAAAAATGGAAAATTTGTCATTTCACCAAACATAACCAAATTCCTATAATAATAACAAAAAATAGCTAAAGTTATCTTTATTTTATCTTTGTATTTAAAAAAAAAATACTTTTATTTATTTATTTTTAACTAAATTGAACCTAAGTGGTGGCCAGCACTAATGTTGAATAGAAGAACGATCTACCCATCCGTCCCCTTCAACAATTTAATTTCCAAATGATTCTCACCTTCAACTTCTCCCCCATAAAATTTGAACTTATAACCTAATAAATAATAAAAAAGAAACAAATACTTATAAATGGTTTCAATCCTCCCATACCATATAGATTAATCATGACTTCTGACTTTGCCCGCCTCAAAAAGAGGAAAAGTCTTAAAAAATACTTATAACACGTGTACATCATAACGTGGTTATATAATTCTTTAATTTATTTTGTCTCCACCGGTAACGAATATTTTAATAATGTGAATGTACATAACGTGGTTATATAATTCTTTAATTTATTTTGTCTCCACCGGTAACGAATATTTTAATAATGTGAATGATGGAATGTTTTAATTTCAGGTGTATTCCATATATGAATAAGGTTAGGTGGTAGCGAATATCTGTAATGTGTTTGTAGTAGCTAATGTGTTGCAACAAGTCAAGATTATGTATTTTGAAAACATGTGAAGTTTAGTGAAATATTTATCATTTTAAGAGAATGAATATGGATATTATGATATTTTTTTAATAGTAATTATAATTTAAAAAAAAATTAAAAATGAAATTATATAATAATAATAATAATTTAATTTTAATGTTATTGTTAATTTAGATAAAAGATTTTTTTTGGAGTTATAAATATGTATATTTTAAAGAAGGAACACATTTTTTTAATCATTAGGTCAACTCATGTTGTATATAAGTGATGAATTGTAATGTAAATATAATAATTAAAAATATTATTAGCTACATATTAAAAAAATTGAAAATAATAAACTAACTATGAATATATATATCAATTTGAAGTATATTAACCATAAAGAATGTTCTTTGCCAACTATTTAGGTTTACCTTGAAAAAAGATCCAATTAAACCTCTTTCCATTTGGAATAGTAAACCCTCCATATTTTGCTTCCACTATTGTTACGAAAAGATTTAATTCTAAATTCCTACCTCCATCATAATCTAAGCTATCACAATTCAGAATAATTTTATAGATATAAAATCAAATGAAATGAATGTAAATAATAAATAGAAATTAATTTACAATTTCACATCTATTTGTTAATTGTAAAACGTACGAACAAGATAAAAACAACATGAGAAAAGTATACAATTGTAATGTCATATTTTACATGAGAATGGTTTGTATTGCCAAGCAAAAAGCCTTTTGTGATTAGTTTTGATCCTAATTATATAGAATGGGATAAAAGAAGTCAAATTGTTTCAACTTCCTCATTCTTCATATCCTCTACTTTACTTAACTATTGGAAGCTTGTTACTTTTATTTTACTTATTTCCTTACATAATATTTTGAAGTTTAATAAATCTTTGGATATTATAAGATGTGTTACTTTTATTTTACTTATTTCCTTACATAATATTTTCAAGTTTAATAAATATTTGGATATTATAAGATGTGGAAAATTATGTTGTTTCATTAGGGTTTTAAACATTTTCCTTTGCCTTCTCTACACTTACACTTTGCTTTTGTTTACTCAAGAATGAATTTATTAAGAGTATCTCCCTAGAAGGAGTTTTTAGTAATACTTTATCCTTGCTTTGTTGATATTGAGGATTGTTTGAATGGAATGTATTTCTTGTTGGGTAACATCTTTTAAAGCTTGCATAACCTTACCATAAGGGTATAGATTGTCATTTGGCTTGAAAGATGGAAGGTTACATCTATTTGCAAGTTTTTCCACCATTCCCCATATTTTCTCACCATTCTCAAACTCTTTTTCAATGCATTTCCATGCTTTACGACAAGATGCCTTCCAACATTTGAGTCCACTGTTAATGCTAAAGATTTCCCTTTCACTTAGATGAGGAATTTAAGAGGGATCTCATCAAGATAAGCCTACCATTTCTTCACTAAGTCAAATTTTATTTGTACTCTTTCTCATTGTGTTTTCCACTCTTGTGTTGATTATAGAGAGCGAGTACATCTTGACATTGTTCCTAGAAGTGTTGAGATTTTTTGTGGAAAACTCTTTGAATTGGGCTTAGATATTTTTGGATCTCAACAACATATTCAATTAATTATGTAGTGTTGTGTTAGTTTACCTTGTAGTACGTCACTTGATTCTATAGAAGATCCACTCGTGCTTTGTAGTCTTTCAGTTCTTTAGCCTTGTCGATGAAACTTTATGCATTGGCTTGGGTGAAATCCACTCCAACAAAGGCTATAATTACCAAATATACTTCTTTGTCATCCAACATAGTAGTTTTTGTAGTGACTACAAGTTCTTGGTTAATACTGATCTTTCTTTTCTTGTGTGTTTTCCTCACTGTCTGTTTTTTTCCTATCTAAAGAAAACATTTGTAAATTGGAAACCTCATTAGTGGGCATGGGGGGTTGCATATCTCCTCATGCAATTAGTATAGATGATGACATCATAGCAATAAACGTGTTCATATTCACTTCTTCCATTGATCCTACCCCTGTTACTTCAACATTCCTTTTGTCTTCTTCTTCTTTCTTTCTCCTCTCTTCCTGTTAGGGATCTAACCCCTCATGCAGGTAGAATAATATATTTCCATGTAATAAGGGCCAATATTAATAAGGCCTAGAAATAAGGAAAAATAAGTCCAATGTAAGAAGACCTAATAGAAGCTTCCGCTTCTAGAAGGATCGTCCTCTAGATGGTTCTTTTGATAGACATATTTAGTATAAATATGAGTCGAGGGTATGTGAAATTTTGTCTTGGATATTATTGTAATAGAGATATGCTCTACTGGAGGTTGCCCCCTCGAAGAGGCAAGTGAACATTTCTCTCAGTAATCAAAGTGCTCTTTCTGGTGTTCTTCTGGTATCATTTTGGTATTATTGTGGTGTTGTTATGATTATATTGTTGTTCATCTTCCATTTCTAGCTATTTATTTATGTTCAGCATACTTTTTTATATCTGGAATATTACAAGTGGTATCAGAGCACCTTCCTCGGCATAAAATTGTGGGTTAATTTTTTTCAGGGTAGAGACGTATTCCGACGTCTTTAAGCTCCCACCCGCCCCTTTTTGTGTTCCCTCTTCATCATGGCCCATACTCGTAGCCAAGACTTGGAAGCTCGCTTCACTACCTTGCACTCTAATTTCACAGAAACCCAACAAGAAGTGTGACAACTCAGTGCCAATATTTCCACCATCAATCAAAATATGCATTCCTCCATCGCTACCTCAATCACGAAACTCAAAGACGAGCTCAAACAAGACATTACTACCAAGCTTGAATCTGTCACTACGATGATCTGCGCCAAGCTACATATCCCTGCAGATCTTCCCGCATCTGACCCACCTTTGCATACTGAAGGTGAAACTTCCTCTCATTTCCAGAATTTTCAGCCCCATCACTATCAACGTGACCTACGCCTTCTGCGCATGGATGTGACCAAATTTGATGGATCGGATCCCACTGGCTGGGTAACTCAAATGGAACACTATTTTTCTTTGTATGGCATTACAGATGAGTTGACCAAACTCCGGTATGGTGTTCTCCATCTAGATCAAGAACGTTGGCAATGGTGGGAATGGAGAAAAAATGCCCGCCAAGGGTATGTGGCTTGGACACACTTTGTGGCAGAGCTTTATGAACGCTTTGACACTAACACCAACCATTTAGGCCGTTTGACAAAGGTGAAACAATCTGGCATAGTGGAAGACTTTATAGCTTCTTTTGAGTGACTGGATTTTCGGACAGAGGGCATGTCCGATGCTTTTTTCCGAGAATGTTTTATCAGTGGCCTCAAGGATGAGATTTGTTCTTGTGTCCTCATGGCTCGGCCTCAAAGTTGGGTGGATGCTACTAAAAGAGACAAGGAAGCACAACGAGTTGTCTCTTCTCAAAACCGCAAACCCTCCTTTATTCCTCGCATTAAACCAGTCACTCCCACTCCTCCTTCTACTCCACTAAAGATCCAGAAATTGACCAGGGCCGAAATGGCTGAACGCCAACTCAAAGGCCTTTGTTATAATTGTGATGACAAATATTTTCTGGGACACAAGTGTAAGGAACAAAATATTTTTATGGCCATCTTGGAGGATGTTTCGAAAGAGGATGTTGAGGCTCCCCTTGTGTCTGTGTCACCTGAACCCACTGACATAACCCCTCCCTCAGACCCTTTCGAAGTATAACCGATCATTTCCCTAAATACTATCACTGGCTTCTCTGCTCCCCAAACACTCAAGCTAATTGGTTACATCAAGAATCAGAAGGTCATCATTCTTGTTGATAGTGGAAGCACCCATAATTTTATTCATTGCCGCATTGCCCAAGAAACTAATTGCTATATCTGTGCAATCAATAATTTCCAAATCATGATTGCCAATGTTGGGTCCCTGAAATGTGGAGGGCATTGTGAAAATGTATGTCTCCAAATTGGTGACTACCATCTAAAATCTCATATGTTTTCTATCGACATGGGTGGTTGTGACATTGTGTTGGGTGCATAATGGCTAAGGACTTTGGGTCCCATTCTCATGGATTTCAAGGAATTAACCATGCAATTCGACCAGGAGGGCCAACAATATAAGTTCCAAGGCATCACCACCGATTCCGCGGAGATCATTAGTTCCCATCGCATGGAAAAGCTGCTAAAAAAAGGTCATTCTGGAATTACCATCCAAGCCACTGAGACACCCTCTGTGCCGCAGGACCTCCAATCCATCCTCTCTAAACATCAAGTAGTTTTTTCCACTCCACAGGGACTCCCTCCTTCCTGTGGTTTTCATGATCATTCCGTTCCCCTTGTCCCAGGAAGCCTTCCTCCCAATATTCGTCCCTATCGTCACCCCTTTTCCCCAAAAAATGAAATTGAGAAACTGGTTCAAGAACTGCTCAACGCAGGTGTTATCCGCCCTAGTACGAGCCCCTATTCTTCTCCTGTGGTCATGGTCCTTAAGAAATAAGGTTCTTGGCGCATGTGTCCTGACTTCTGCGCTCTCAACAAACTCACCATTAAAGACAAATTTCCCATTCCTGTCATTGATGACCTCTTGGATGAATTGAGTGGCGCCCAATTCTTTACTAAACTTGATCTTCGTTCGGGATACCACCAGATCCATATGAAAGAGGCTGACATTCCTAAGACTGCCTTTAGAGCTCATGAGGTCCACTATGAGTTTTTGGTCATGCCCTTTGGATTGTGTAATGCTCCCTCCACTTTCCAAAGCCTCATGAATCATGTCTTCCATCATTTTCTCCGTCATTTTGTCTTTGTTTTCTTTGATGATATCCTCATCTATAGAAAAACCTGGACATACCATCTTGCTCATGTGGATCGATTTCTCCATCTACTCTCTCAGCACCAACTTTTCCTCAAACAATCTAAATGTGCTTTTGGTGCCTCAGAAGTAGAGTACTTGGGTCATCTTGTGGGCAAGGCCGACGTCAGGGTGGATCCTAAAAATATTGAAGCCATGCAAGATTGGCCTCACCCAAAGACTCTCAAAAGCTTGCAGGGATTTCTAGGTTTAACAGGTTGTTATCACAATTTTGTTAAGAATTATGGAAAGATTGTGACACCTCTCACTGCACTCCTTAAAAAGAATTCTTTCACTTGGACTCCAACAACTGCTCAGGCTTTTCAAACCTTGAAGATGGCCATGTGAACCACTCTAGTCCTAGCCCTTCTGGATTTCACAAAGACCTTTGTCCTGGAATGTGATGCTTCCGGGAAATGAATTGGCATTGTCCTTATGCAACAGGGTCGACCTTTGGCCTTTACCAGCAAACAACTGTCCGAGAGAAATTTGGGCAAATCAATCTATGAAAAGGAAATGTTGGCTATTATGCATGTTGTGGATCTTTGGCGCCCTTATCTATTGGGGAAACACTTCCAAATTAAGACAGATCATCAAAGCCTTAAGTATTTTCTGGAACAACGCCTTTCCTCCCCCGAGCAACAAAAATTAATGACTAAGCTCTTTGGATATGATTATGAGATGATTTACAATAAAGGCAAAGATAATGTGGTTGCTGATGCACTTTCCCGAAAATATGAAGATGAAGGGTCCCTTTTTTCTCTCTCCTTCATTGTCCCAGATTGGCTCCAAGCTGTTCGCTAGGAATGGCTACAAGATCCCAAAAGTTCGCATCTGATACAACAATTTCAGTCCAATTCTCCAGTTTCCCTAGGGTACTTTTGGCTCAATGAGGAGCTTTGATACAAAGGTCATTTTTATTTAAGTAAACAATCAAAACTTAAATCCACGGTAATTTTTGAGCTTCATGCTACACCCACAACTGGGCACTCTGGGTTTACCAAAACCTATGACTGGGTCAAACGTTCTTTTTTTCTGGGATGGTATGAAATAGGATGTTCATAATTTTGTGGCTGAATGTGATGTGTGTCGATGCAACAAGGGAGAAATAGTCAAATCTTCGAGCAAACTCCAACCGCTTTCGATTCCACCTGCTATTTGGTGGGATATCTCTATGGATTTTATTGTAGACTTACCTAAATAAGGCAATAAATCAGTCATTATGGTGGTAGTTGATTGTCTTTCCAAGTATGCTCATTTATGTGCTCTTAAACACCCATTTACAAGATCCATTGTGGCTCAACGTTTCATGGATCAGATCTTCAAGCTTCATGGCATGCCACATTCTATTGTTTATGATTGTGACCCAACTTTCACCAGCAATTTTTGGCAAGAAATGTTCAAGATACAAGGAGCCCAATTGCATCTCAGCACAACTTATCATCCCTAGAATGATGGCCAAAATGTAGTTGTCAACAAATGTTTGGAAACATATTTGAGGTGTTTTGCGTCGGAAAGGCAACATCTGTGGGCTCAATGGTTACCACTAGATGAATGGTGGTACAAAATTTCGTACCATACAACTACCTGTATGACTCATTTTGAAGCGGTATATGGACAAAATCCACCTTTAGTTCTGTCATATTTTCTAGGTGTCTCAAAGGTCCATGCGGTTGACCAAATGCTTACAGTTCGAGAGGCTATTCTCTGTACCCTCAAAGAGAATTTGGTCATGGCCCAGAATCGTATGAAGCAACAAGTAGATCAAGGTCACTCTGAATGTTAATTTGTAGAAGGGGATCAAGTGTTTCTTCGACTGCAACATTACAAGAAAAATTCCCTCAAGGCTGACCAGTGTTAGAAACCGACGCCCAAATTTTATGGTCCTTATACGGTTCTCAAGCATGTGGGACATGTGTCCTATCAGTTAGATTTTCCCAGTCATTCTAAGATCCATCCTATTTTTCATGTTTCTTGCTTAAAGAAGGTGATTGGAACTAAGTGCCAAACCCAAACCACCCTTCCTGAGTTGGATGAAGAAGGATCCATTTGGATACAACCACAAGTAGTTTTGGACCAGCGTGAGCGTCGTCTGTGTCATCGAACCATCCAGGAAGTGTTAGTCTAGTGGAAAGATACAACTCCAACAGATGCCACTTGGGAACCAACTACCATTCTGCAACAATTTCCCCATCTCAATCCTTGAGGACAAGGTTGTTTTTAAGGGGGAGGGCATGTTAGGGACCTAACCCCTCACATAGGCAGAATAATATATTTCCATGTAATAAAGGTAAATATTAATAAGGCCCAACAATAAGGAAGAATAAGTCCAATGTTAGAAGACCTAATAGAAGCTTCCTCTTCTAGAAGGATCTTCCTCTAGATGGTTCTTTAGATAGACATATTTAGTATAAATAAGAGTCGAGGGTATGAGAAATTTTGTCTTGGATATTATTGTAATAGAGCTCTACTCTGCTAGAGGTTGCCCCCTCGAAGAGGCAAGTGAACATTGCTCTTAGTAATCAAAGTGCTCTTTCTGGTGTTCTTCTGGTATCATTTTGGTATTATTGTGGTGTTGTTTTGATTATATTGTTGTTCATCTGCCATTTGTACCTATTTATTTACGTTGTGCATACTTTTTTATATCTGGAATATTACACTTCCTTGATCCCTTTTCTTGCATACTTAACATCTTCTTCAACTTTCATTTTCCTTTCTTCTTCTACTTATTTTCTTTCCTTCTTTGCCTCGGGTTCTGGTTTGGGTATGACTTCAACTATGTCTACCAATCTTTTTCTTTTGGTCCCTTCTTCAACTAATTTCCCATATCTTTCTACATCAACTTCTTCCTTATCCTTTCATTCAACTTTGAATTTATATTTAGCTTCTACCTCATCTTTTACCTAATTATGTTGCTGCATTTTGATTTTCACCTCTTCAAAAGACATTTCCCTTTTTTTAATCTCTTCCTCCTCCCATTCCTTACAATTATATGGGAAAGTAATAACTGTTTTATCTTCTTAAAATTTCTCAGTTACACCATTTTGAGTAATTTTACCCAAATATATCACTTTGGTATGCATAACCCTCATCCTCTACTCCATTCCACCACAGTATGACCATAAGTTGAGAATAACTTCTTTTGGTCCTTTATCATTAAGGAATAAATCCATGGAGAATGATTTGATATGTTATTTCTCTGGTTAAAATCCCATGTGGTACAAATGGAAGTGGAATATGTGGGGATCTAGTAGATCCATATATCCTAATACATTGACTATCCTCATTTACATACCAATCACCTTTCATGCTTACAACCCACATGACCTCTTCTAACAATATTGGAGCTCACTTACAAAAAATCAATTCATATAATGGGGAAAAGAAAAAGTCACATATTCTTGCATGTTGTCCCATGTATTTATGCTCTACAAATCCTCACAATATACTTTCACCTATGATTTTTATATGCTTGAAGCCATCCCTGTAAGAAAATAATAGGTGTGCTCGTTTAACCATAGACAATATAGCAATATCATCAACCAACCATAGGCCGAAGCCACCCATGAGCACCTTAACCTTGATAGAGAATAATTCTGGAAACAAACCCTAGGCCTAATATCCAATCAAGGTAGCGTATCACTCTCTAGAGTTAGCATACCAAGAAGAAAGTCCAAACCATAACCAAGAGAGAGTCCAAGACTGAAACTGAAAATACAAGTTGCAGTAGTTGCAACTGCAACTACTGTCCAGACTTATGCACAACTAAATTTTTGCAGTTGCGAGTAGCGTGTGTCAAATGAGCTCCAGTGTCTTGTATTCATACTTCTCCTCCTTAGCTGTCTGGGCCGACTTCTCATTCTAGAGAATAAAAAAATAAATATTAAATATTTCCTTTAGCCGACTTGTCTTCTAGAGTTATGTCCAGTGATTTAAGGTTTCTTCTTGCTTCCCAAAATATTCTATTCTTGTCAGGGTTACACGTGGAGGTTAATACCTCCCGCAACTACCATAATATCAACACTCCCTCCTAGTTAGGGAGGTATTGAAAGAAATGGTCTTGAGAAAAAACATACTATTCAACCGGTAGCATCATCATAGCCATACAAGCTATCTCATGATTAGATCACGAGCACCATTATCACTATTAATATCATCTGATAACATCAATTACATAATCTCTCGAAAACATTCTCCATCTGAGTAATCAGGCATGATGTTGAATACATCACTCACTCCAGAGAGTGATACAAGAACCATTCTTATAATACAGACATATGTCCTAGAAGAAGAACTATTCCAATAGATGCTAGAGGCCATGCCATGGGCTACAAGGACTATTCTTCTAATCTAGACATACGTCCTAGAAGAATAAATGTTCTAGACCATTTTCCATCTGGAGAATGTCTATCCATCAATGCACTAACTATCCATCTAGCTGATAATCATTTTGAACACTATTGATAGTCTACATGGCAATCAGAACAATGTCATTCAATAGAACACAACTGTGTCTATCCATAGTAGTAAACAACTATTATCCAGTGGTACACAACCAAACCAAGTAGCACATGACCACTTAATCAGTGACACATAGTCACAGCTAGTGGAACACGTCCACCATAGTAGCATACATCTACTGTCTAGAGACATACAATCTCCATAGCAATCATATCATCTGATATAAACCTACATAAAATAATATCATGATATAAACTGAGTCATTCGGGCCATTCTTCCACTCACATCTATGAGATCCGGAAGATCATCTTCCCTCAAAATGAAAAACATCAGTCATGGGATATTTAGACTATTCTTATCAAGCATAGAAGAATAACTGTCCCCAATTTCTAAGCATGGACCATTCACCTAACTAGGCCATTCCTCCGGCACTAGTCACAATGCAACCTGGAGAGAATGAGTCTGCCCTAGGGAATTCCTATCCCTGATTGTTGAACCTGTACCATTCAAATAACTGGGCCATTCCTCCAACACTAATAGTAGTGAAACCTAGATAGAATGAGTCTGCCCTAGGGAATGACTGTCCGAACCATTTCCTAATGGAAATGACTATCCTGCACCAACCTCCAAAATGAACCATTCTTCGAAATTGCTCACAAATGTGAACTTCAAAATAATGACTGCCAGACGAGGAAAACCATTCTACTTGACCACTACTTAGAGTGACTGCCAAGAATAATGACTGTCCTAGACCATTCCCCCACACTGGCCACAAGGGGAATCTTTGTCTATGGTACATCAACAATCTATTGAACCATTTTCATTACGAAAATGATTGTCTGATCTTGTAAGGTATCTAGAGAGGTAGTGGGGGGGCCCAGAGGGCCCATAGTGATAATAGTGGAGGTCATGTCATGTAAGGTGGACTAGGTCCACTATATTATTAAATAAGGCCCACTATGATAGTTAGATATAATAAATGGGTAATTAGATATAATAAATGTAAGATGACTTCTTAGAAGGTTCTACTTCTAGAAGATTCCTCCTCTAGAATGTTCTTAGGTGATGGTAGCACTATATAAAGGGGTTCAAGCAATGTAATGAGACATGAAGAGAATTATTGTATTGGGAGATGAATCTCATTAGGAGTTTTCCCCCTCGAAGAGGCAAGTGAACATGAGAGGATCCCTTCCATAATATGATCCATTGTATGGTGTTGCCCTCCCTCAAGGGTTTGGTAATCATAAAGTGTGGTTTCTTCTATCTTGCTCTATGGATCTATTTTGTATTTAGTATTTGTGGTGATTATATTTTCATATCTATTCAGGTACTTAACAAGTGGTATCAGAGTACTTTCCTTGGCAGACATTGTGGGCAAATATTTTTTATTTTTGCAGATTTTTTTTTCAGAGAAGAAAAAAGAGGTCCGCGACATTCCAGAACTTTTTGGTATATTTCTGTGAAAATTTTACAGAAACATGTTGTATATCTGAGTTCCTCTCATAAAAAAACCCAAGTTGAAAAAAAAAAATCGTCCGAAACGGAGTTCGGAAGGCCAAGATATTGAAGTTTTAAAATCTACAATTTTTCAGGGTTTTTTTCCGCGGACGGCGACGCGATTTGTTTTTATTTTGGTAGAATCTGGAGACTGAATTTTCTCAAACAAATTACATATCTGAGTTCCTCTCACAATTTCACCCAATTTCAAAAAAAAAATCAGCCGAAACAGAGTCCGGGAAGTGAAGTTATGAGCATTTTAAATTCAACAGTTTTTTAGGGTTTTTCAGAAAAAACCGGTATTTTCTGTTGTAATTTATTGTTCTATTTTTTGGGGTTTTTTTCGTGACGGCTGCGGGATCGAAGGGTTCATAGGGTACTCCGATGGCTATTTCTTCTCAAAACCTCAAAGAAATTCTTGAAGTATTCAAATCTCAATTGTATGACACATTGTGTGACACATTGCATGACAAATTTCATGACCTTGCAGATGGCCTCAATAATAGTTTTCGTAGTTCATTGGATAGCATGCATGAGAGATTTCTTATGGAAGACCTCAGGGATGAATATATTCAAGAAATATATGCTTGGTATGATTTTGAGGACGATTGTGATGATTGGTATATGGATAGTTGTCATTTATGGGATGACAACCACTTCCATATTTTATTTGATGACTCTACTCCACCTTCTGTAGAGAACATCAATGTCCCACATCAGGAGCTAGTTACCAGCGTTCATTCTCCATATTCTACAGTGGTATTATTCTTTCCAGATTCTGCTACGACCCTTTTCCACTATGTAGATGAATCTTCTTATTTAGATCCACATGATAGGTGTCAGTCTTTGGAGCATCATTTGGAGTTGGTTATTGGGTTCCAAAATCTTCCATGGGGAGTTCACATGAGCACTTGGACATGGGACCCGAGCTTACAATGGTAGTTGGACTACTTTAGCATGGTGGATTTCCTTTCTACATGGGACCTTGGTTCTTTATTCTTCTTCAGCATTATGGTCCACAATTATCCATGTGACCTTGGTATATGGTTGTACATCAAGTGTTGAGGACAACGCTTTCATAAGGGGGATGGAATGTAAGGTAGCTAGAGAGGTAGTGGGGGGGCCCAGAGGGCCCATAGTGATAGTAGTGGAGGTCATTCAATGTAAGGTGGACTAGGTCCACTATATTATTAAATAAGGCCCACTATGGTAGTTAGATATAATAAATGGGTAATTAGATATAATAAATGTAAGAGGACTTCTTAGAAGGTTCTACTTCTAGAAGATTCATCCTCTAGAATGTTCTTAGGTGATGGTAGCACTATATAAAGGGGTTCAAGCAATGTAATGAGACATGAAGAGAATTATTTTATTTGGAGCTGAAGCTCATTAAGAGGTTGCCCCCTTGAAGAGGAAAGTGAACAGGAGATGATCCCTTCCATAATATGATCCATTGTATGGTGTTTTCCTACCTCAAGGGTTTGGTAATCATAAAGTGTGGCTTCTTCTATATTTCTCTATGGATCTATTTTGTATTCAGTATTTGTGGTGATTATATTTGTGGATCTATTCAGGTACTTAATAGATCTGGACCATTTTCCGAACTGGAAAATGCCTCTGCGTCAAAAATCTCAAACCACTTTCCGAACTGGAAAGGAAATGCTCATCCTGGACCATTTTTCAAATTGAAAAATGATTGTCCATAAATCAATAACACATTAGTTCTCCCTCCCAACCTGGGAGTAATCTCTTCCTTTTTCAATAAGGTAGTCGTCTCCATTAGCCCCAACTTGTTTCTTAAGTACACAACATTTTCATCTTGGACAAAGGCTTTACAAAAATATCTGCTATCTTCTCATCTATGGAGATATATTTGATAACCACTTCTGTTTTCTGGACTTCATCATGGAGAATGTAATGCTTGATATCAATGTACTTTGGTCTGTCATGGAACACTGGTTTTCTCTGAAGGCTTCATATAGATCTGATCATTACAATATATCATGGTTGAATTTAACACTTCTGTTTCCTGCTATCTCATGACATCGTGGAAAGGATCAAACTAAAACATATCCAAGTAGCACTTCTTCTGTCATCATGAAAGTTTTCCATGGATTAGCAATCCATCATCCCAGACTTCCGAGTAACTATTTTGATACACTATCTTTGTCATAGAAAATTTTCACCATGCTTCTGCTTTATATGAGATACTCTGCATCAAGTTGTTTGAATCCATACAAGGTCTTCTTATATCTGCATACATGGGTCTATTTCTGGTATAAGCTTCTTTCTCACTTTCTTTATTGGGAAGAACAACCTTTTACATGTAAATTCCAATCCATGGATACTACAAGAGGTATATCTAGAACAAGCTGTTGTCATAGTCTTTTCCCTCCTTCTGGATGAACCTCTTAATCTTGCAATGCTTCCATTCATAAGTATTTTTCACATTTTTCTTTATCATAACTTCCATTTCTTCTGTTCGATTTCTTCTTAGTGAGTTCAAACCAGGCTGGTAGTCTTTTGTGATTCTCAGTATAATAACTAGTTGTTCTGGATTTTTATGTCTTTCTTGGAATCTTCATGTTCTTCCTCATGTTTCTCTTTAGCTCTTGGTTCCATGGAGTATTCTATAGATTCTATGCCCTGAAGATTCAAACTTCTTCCTTTAATTATAGGATCATGGATGTAGATGGACAACCAAGGATACTTTAAGGCTTATTTTCGAAGAAGACTTCTTCTAAAGTCAAACTGAGCACATGTTGCTTTTCATGGCTGCTACTTTCAATGGGAACATGGATATATACTTCATAATCCTCAATGGATCATATTATTTAGGATTAGCTCCCTCCTAATCCTTGCTTCATGCATGAATGCATGCTCTTATTTGGAATTATGTAATCATCTCCCTCCATCTAAGATAGTCCACGCTTCCGTTTGCACTCTTATTTCCTTCTGCAAGGTGTCACCAGTCTTTTTCTAATTTCATTTGTTTTGAATTCTTCCGGGTCTCTTCAGGTTTGATTCTGATTTTGACTTATCTGACAGTTGTTACTTATATAATAAATTCCACATGAATTGTTACCAAGGATTGTCAACATACTTCATCTTTTCATGTGTATTGCTTGACTTGTAGTCATCGTAATAACAATCCTTATCCTTTTATTCTTCCATAGGTATTGTTTCCCTTGAACATATTTTCTTCTAAGAAATAGATATACATGATATCTACAGGAACTATGTAAACATGATATATACAAGATATTTGAAGAATATTGTTCCCTTAACTTAGAAGAAGAAGTATATTTTATCCTGCTTGAATTTCTTTGAGGGTTCCCTTTCTTTGGCAAATGTTGCTTCATATGTTTCCTTATTTTTCTTTAACTCGGGACAATGGTTCTTGTAGTGACCATATTTTTGATAGTTGAAGCATTGTATCTTTGAAATATCCTTTTCTTGATTTGGTTTCTTCCTTGAGCCAAACTTCTTCTTATTCTTGAAATTATTGAACTTTGCTGTGAAATCTTGATCATCGTATTGCTTTTGGGATTTTTATTTTGTGTTAATCCTTGATTCTTCTTGTGCACAACAAGTCCAAAGTTATTCAAATGTGGGATACTCCTTTCTTGTGTTCATGCTTGTGGAAAATGTGTCCCATGTCTTGGGAAGACCATTGAGTACTATATTTACCAGTTCCTTCTTTGAAATGATTTCTTCAATAGCTTGTATTTTATCTCTTAACTGAGAGATTCTCACAAGTTATAATGTTATGTTGTCATCATCATTCATTTTCATGTCACAAAGCTCATTCTTTAGACTCATTACTTGTCCAATGTTTCTGACTGAGAAGAGGTTAGTTAAGGCATCGTACATCTTCTTAGATGAGTCAAGATGAGAGATGTAGGGTATCAAGTGGTCATAGTCCACTATGATACTCATGACATTGATGTCATTGTCTTTGAACTTTTCCATAACTGCAACGTTCTGAGGTTCTTGAAGAACACACGACCCACAGTAAGAGGGGGCGGGGTGAATTAGTGTGTGATCTATTTTAACAATTTCTTTTCACAAGTTACCACTTAAAACATATTTGAACAGATTACAAACAATCACATCATAATTGCAATGAACACAAAGACACCAGATGTTTGTATAAGCTTTTGTATAATAAATATGAAAATAGTAATATGAAAATATGTGAGAGAGGATTTTCTCTTAGCACCAACTAAATGTTTCAGCACCAACTGAAGTAAGGAGCACTAACCCCTCAGAGAGCACAAACTCTCTGCCAAGACCTAGCTTGGCGCAAGACCCAGCTTGCTGATAGAACCCAGTCTATCGAACTAGAGTTTATTCAACTCCAGTAGTAGTGATCCATTATAGAATTAGTTCTATCTTATGATCAGAGGTATATCATAAGACACTCATCACCACATTTCATCTTCTTTGTAATTCACATTTTCTTTCCTCTGATATCTTCTTGGAATCTGCTTCGGCTTTTGATCTTATGTTCTGAAGTGCAGAGGCACTTTCTTCTCACCACTTTTTCTCGTTTATATAATCTTCAAACTGGTGTGAAATTTAAAACAACGTGTCCCTTTATTTGAACCATTGTACCTTTTCATTTGAAATGATAATCTAAACTTTAATTAATATCATTTTTCCTTTTTATTCTTTATTCATATTTTCATGATTTATTCTCTTTTAATCATGACTGTGAATCTGTTCATTCTTCGACCATCATGCCTCTTTGATTAATCAATCTTAATTATTGTTTATTTATTTTACGGTGAAGGCTTTCCATAAATTGATCACAATCATGGATCAATTTAATCCTTTAAACTCGATCCCGAATCTTTGTTATATTTACAGAGACCAGATTCCATGAAGGTGCTTCCTTCAAACCATCACATATGACTGTGCCATAAGACCACATGCTTTACCAACTATAGCAATGTATAGTAAAATGGTTATAGCATATGACCAACGACATAGAACCACATGCTTACCAACTAAGCGACATACATTTTGTCCCTTTAAACCTTTTTACCATATGACCAATGACCGTGACCTCACGTTTAGGCAATTAGACCAAAAGAGCACTTTATTAAATTAACGGTCATGATTCGATCTCTGATTGGATGGACGTCTGACAAAGTTTTGAAATTTTTCCCATTAGGTCTTCATGACTTACTACATTGCAAAATTCCTAATTATGATATCGCCAATACAATCGGACAATTCATGTTTATCTGGTGAAGATACATCAACGGTCCACTTTAACCTTGCACTCATACTTTTACTGCGAAATCTGACGACCATGATTTAATCATTCATCGAGATGGATGGCCACCATAATTTCATCACTTTTTCCCTTCGAAGTTTTCATGACATCCAACATATCAAATCTCCCGAAGCTGTAACTCTACTAACACATGTCCCTTTCGAAATTTCGATGTTCGAGACTTCGAGATATTAGAGTATTTGCTTGCTATGAAAAACTCCCAAAGTAGAAACTCCTGACATGACGTAAACCTGTTGACATCACAAGATGACTTGACACATGCCGAGTAGCTGACACTTGTCATTATTTGAATGTGCCACGTGTCCTTAGCTGACGTGCTCTGCTGACATGGTCTGTCATTGACATCACTCAAGATGACGTGGACCTTGATATGCGTCTTCCTCCTTGAATTCAGAGCTTCAGCTTTAAGGGCTTTGAACAACTCTCGTCGCCGATTCTCCGAATCACAAATCCCTGAATTGTTGATCTTATGCCACGTGCCCACCTTCCAACTGACGACTAGGATCTCTTTGGAATTCCATACTTCATGAGTTCAGGATCCTTGAGTCGTTGTCACTCCAAATTATCTGAGTCCAGCGTTCCGAAGGAACTCACAGATAATCGTTGTGCAACTTCTCCCAGATCTAACAATCCTCATACCTTTGTGATCTAACAACCTAGAGCTTATCGAGATTTCGCGTTTCATGAGTTTGGAGGACTACTCACCTCCCTTCTTCCATTTCTGATTTCCCGATATCCGATTTCCCGATATCCTCTTACATTGGATCGACGGTCCACGACCCTCCATGTTCCAATGGTCCAGATCATATCGCGATTTCATGTTTCGCGAGTTCATGCAACACTGTCTTTGAATTTTCTGATCTGCGAGTCAGTGGAATTCCAATCACTTTCCATGTGTCCTCTTGATCCAACGGATCATATCATTTCGCTACTTTAGAGTGTTAACTAACTCCTGGGCTTATCCTCCTTGCAGCTTCACTGGATCCGATGGATGACTGGTATTCTTGAAGAATATCAATGGTCACGATATTTCCGTGATCCAACGGTTTAGCTCTCATCGCGATTTTGCGTTTCGCGACTTCAAAGGTTAGAGCACCTCCTTCCTTTGACTTTTCAGTCAACAAAATGCTAATCTCTCGCCATGTGTCCTTCCACTCTAACATGATCCGACGGTCATGATCTTCCAACGATCCTTAAGCTCATATTCACCCATATGATCGTCGTCTGTAATACTGTTATGATCAACACGGTCAATATTTTGATTAGATGGCTGTTGAGGTTTCTTCACTATGATTGGACGACTGCTAAGGCTTCTCACATTTTTTGCGCACTATGCAACTGTTCAGTATTTTCACTGATCTCGACGACATCTATGCAATCTGTTCTTCCTTCAGAGCTTGATCATTGAATAATTGTTGATCCTATCATGATCAACAATAGTCACGAAATACTTCTGTACTTCTGAGCTTTAATCTTCATACAATTCGCTTCTATTGTTCTCTCATCCTCATGAGCTTGTGCTGTCAATCTTCGCATTTGCTATCTTCTTGTTGACTGATATACTGTTGACCTCAATGACAATGTCATTTGTCATTTAACAACATATCATCACTTCAACTATTGACATCAATGACAATCTCATCTGTGGTAATTCATTATTAACATCAGGTCATCACATCGACTGTTGACATCAATGACAATCTGTCCAACAATATCCCCCTTTGTCATTGATGGTCAATAGACTAACTTTATATACAAAACTCCCCCTGTGTTGATGCTTTCCTTTTATGAAGTTTTCTTGTACCCCTTTGACATCAATGGCAAAGGATTTCTTCTCCTATGATCTATCTGTATAAGTACTTCTCTGACCACTGGTAACTCCTTCTACAATCGATCTTTTTCTGTTATAACAAAATGACTCCTTCTGTCATTGATTTCTATCTCTCTGCTTCTAACTACTCTCCCCTTTTTTTATATCTGAAAAGGTAGCTCTTCCTGACAAGATTTCATCCCCTGTTGATTTACTAACTTCTTATCTCAGTTGCTTGGGATTTTTGTGTTTCATATGAGTAGTCTTCTTGATACAAATTTTTGTAGTGATTGAGTCTTTTCAAAATTTAATCTAATCACTTTCTTATTTACTAACTATAACTTCTCTTGAGTTTTTACTGACTGTTCTCCCCCTTTGTTTCTAAAAGGGTATCTTTTTCTACCAGAGTTTCTCCTCTTGTTATCTCTACAGGATTTCATGTATAGCATTTTGTATATCATAACGTTGTTGTTGTGGATATTGTTGTCTTACTGGAACACTGTGCAATTGTAGCTCATCTTTATTCAAACAACCCTTGTTTCTATCCATCGATTGTCATCGATCTGTAACTAAGATACCAAATGTTTTTATATCATCCATCATATAACTTTTCTTAATTCATATAAGTCACTGAGAAATTCTTCCTCTTATTCACTTCAGCTTCAGCTTCTAACTTTATTAGATTCTTCAATACCTTCTTCTTATATTGATTATTTTTATTTTCTTTATCTTCAGGGTCCTCCTTGAGATAGGGACACTTGGATGCAAAATGACCAACTTTTCCACAGTTAAAATATTTGAAAGCTTTCCTTTGTACTTCTTTGATCCTTTCTGAAGTTTTCTAATGAGATTGGCTTCTTCCACATCAGATTCTTCATGATGGATGGATTGAGGTTTTTTCTCTTGATTTATCTTTGTCTCGGATGCTTTGAAAGATGTTTCATATTTTGTTGATTTATCATGCCGTGTTCTCATTTCGTATGCTTTAAATATTCCATGGAGATGATCAACTGTGAGTGTATTTAGATCCGATCTATATGAATTTGAAGAAATATTTGCATCATATCTCATAGGTAATGACCTTAAGATTTTTTTCATAATGGGTTTATCTATAACTTCCTCTTGTTGTTCTAGCTTTAAAGATTCATCTTCAACGTCATTATTAAGTGCACCAGAAGCTTCTTTATCCTTGTTTTGAGAATATTCCTTATTAGAAGTTTCATCCTCCAAACTCCTATTATTAACTTCATCAGATTCAAGAACAATATTTTCCTCATCTTTCTTATTTGGTACTTCAGATTTTCTTTTCCATGTTTTCTTATTTACTCTTGTTGTCATATAGTATGATGCATTTCTTATTGACTGTTTTCTTGAGATCCAACAGTTATAGGCTTTGTGGCCATATCCACCACAACTATAGCATCTCATAGTGTAACAATGTGGAGCAATATGTCCAACATGATTGCAGTTCCAACATCTTATACTGTTGTTGAACCTACCTACTTGTTTTCTTCCATGGTGCCTACAATCCAAGGTTTTATGACCATATATATTACAAGAAAAACAATAACCATTAAATATACTCTCATACCTTCTTTGATTCATCTATGAAGGTGTCTCTCTTCTGAACTTGCTTTGAGGTCTATGAATAGCTTCTGGATGTCTTCCATGATGTGATCTTCTAAATTTTGTAGTGTTGCTTTTATTTCTTGAATGTGAAGAACTCGAGTCATGCCTACTTTCACTTTTTTCATATGAAGGAGCTTTGTCAGACTTGTCTTCATCTTTTGCAAATGAAGGACTTGTGTCAGGCTTGTTTTCACCTTTTACAAAGGAAGGACCTACATCAGATTTTTTATGATTATTGATCTCTTCCTTATTGTATCCAAGGCCAGATTTGTCATTTGGTGATCTCTGACTATCCAAGATCTCATCCAGGGACATGGAGTTGTTCAAGAACTTGTTTTGGGTGTTTGACTTCTCAACCTTCTTTCTAAGATTCACAACTTCTGCTTCCAACTCATGAAAGGAATCTTCCTTTTTTTCCAACTGATTCCTTACTACCTCTTCTCTCCTTTTGTCTTATTCAAGTTGAATTTTGAGATTGACATAGCTTTCCCTTAGTTCCTTTAGATCTACAATGTTTTTTCTTGAGACATCATCTTCCTTCTTTTCTTCTTTTGCTTGACTGATTTCATTTTTCAATCTGTTGATTTTCTCTTCATTTTCTTCTATTAGATCAACAACTTTTGTTTTCAATCTTTTGATCTCATCTTCTTTGTTTTCTAACTGAATCTTTCGCTCATATATGATTTCTTTATTGTATTTGAGATTTTCTTTTATTTCTAGGATATGCTTATGATTGCCAAGCTCATCATATTCCTTCTCCTTTTCTTTTACTTGACTAATTTCTTTCTTCAGCTTCTTGATCTCCTCTTCTTTCTCTTATAACTGATTGTCTTGTTCATATATTATTTTATCACTGTCCTTGAGCATTTGATTTATTTTCAAGACATGTTTTTGACTCTTTTCAAGGTATTCTTGAGTGTAGTCATGAAGATAGCTATAGTCTGATTCATTATGATGATAGAGGTATTCAGAAAGACTCCAATCAACCTTTTCTTTGGCCTTTGATAGTTTTTCTTCTTCTTCTTCCATGGGATAAATGCTAACAGAACATTCTGTTATAGTATCTGAGTCTTCTTCTTTACTTGCAGAGGAGAATTCAATATCACTGCTATTGCAATCGAAATATTGTGGAGAATCCTTGCTTTTATTGATGGTTGAGTCTTCATCTTCATCCTTGATAGGAATGTCTTCTGTGTCTTTATTTTTGATTTGATACGTCTTTTCTAACTTCATCCATAAGTCCTTGGCAGATGTGCATAGTCCTATGCTTGTCTTGACTGTATCTGATAATCCATTGAGAAGAATATTCAATGCCACTTCATTGTTCTTCCTTGCTCTTCTTTGGACTGTAATTTTGGATAGATTCTTTGATGTAGTTAAGTCCCAAGGCTTGCTTACTATTGAATTCCAAACCTCAGATCCTTTTTACTTCAAATACTGTTTCATATTTTCTCTCCATGAGGAGTAATATGTTCCATCAAATAAATGATCTTCAATTGCGAAGAGAACGATCTGTCCACCCATTTCTTCAGGATCTACCTTCCAGTGTTTAAACTGTGTTTTGAAGGAACCTCGCTCTGATACCAATTGAAGAACACACAACCCACACTAAGAGGGGGGGGGGTGAATTAGCGTGTGAGCTATTTTAACAATTTCTTTTCACAAGTTACCACTTAAAACATATTTGAACAGATTAAGAACAATCACATCATAATTATAATGAACACAAAGACATCAGATGTTTGTATAAGCTTTTGTATATTAAATATGAACATAGTAATATGAAAATATGTGAGAGCGGATTTTCTTTTAGCACCAACTGAAGTAAGGAGAACCAACCCCTCAGAGAGCACCAACTCTCTACCAAGACCCAACTTGGCGCAAGACCCAGCTTGCTGCAAGTCTCAACTTGCTGATAGAACCCAGTCTATCCAACTAGAGTTTATTCAACTCCAGTAGTAGTGATCCATTATAGAATTAGTTCTATCTTATGATCAGAGGTATGTCATAAGACACTCATCACCACATTTCATATTCTCTGTAATTCACATTTTCTTTCCTCTGATATCTTCTTGGAATCTACTTCAGCTTTTGATCTTCTGTTCTGAAGTGCAGAGACACTTTCTTCTCACCACTTTTTCTCATTTATATAATCTTCAAACTGGTGTGAAATTTAAAACAACGTGTCCCTTTATTTGAACCATTGTACCTTTTCATTTAAAATGATAATCTAAATTTTAATTAATATCATTTTTCCTTTTTATTCTTTATTCATAATTTCATGATTTATTCTCTTTTAATCATGACTGTGAATCGATTCATTCTTCGACCATTGCGCCTCTTTGATTAATCAATCTTAATTATTGTTTATTTATTTTACAGTTAAGGCTTTCCAAAAATTGATCACAATTATGGATCAATTTAATCCTTTAAACTCAATCCCGAATCTTTGTTATATTTACAGAGACTAGATTCCGTGAAGGCACTTCCTTCAAACCATCACATATGACTGTGCCATAAGACAATGGGCTTTACCAACTATAGCGATGTATATTAAAATTCTTATAGCATATGACCAACGACATAGAACCACATGCTTACCAACTAAGTGACATACATTCTGTCCCTTTAAACCTTTTTACCATATGACCAATGACAGTGACCTCATGCTTAGGCAATTAGACCAAAAGAGTGATTTATTAAATTAATGGTCATGATTCAATCTCTGATTGGATGGACGTCTGACAGAGTTTCGACGTTTTTCCCATCAGGTCTTCGTGACTTACTACATTGAAAAATTCCCGATTATGATATCGTCGATACAATCGGACGATTCACGTTTATCTCGCGGAGATACATCAATGATCCACTTTAACGTTGCACTCATACTTTTACTGCAAAATCTGACGGCCATGATTTAGTCATTCATCAAGATGGATGCCCACCATAATTTCATCACTTTTTCCCTTTAGAGTTTTCGTGACATCCAGCATATCAAATATCTCAAAGCTGTAACTCTACTGACGCATGTCCCTTTTGAAATTTCGGCGTTCGAGACTTCAAGATATTAGAGTATTTTCTTGCTATGAAAAACTCCCGAAGTAGAAAATCCTGACGTGACGTAAACCTGCTAACGTCACAAGATGACTTGACATGTGCCGAGTAGCTGCCACGTGTCATTTAAATCCGCGATATACATGTGCCTGAAATGCCAATTTTATTTTGACACTTGTCACTATCTGAATGTGCCACGTGTCCTTAGCTGACGTGCTTTGCTGACATGGTCTGTCATTGACATCACTCAAGATGACATAGGCCTTGATATGTGTCTTCCTCCTTGAATTCATAGCTTTGACTTTTGGGGTTTTGAACAACTCTCATCACTGATTCTCCGAATCACAAATCCCCGAATTGTTGATCTTATGCCACGTGCCTGCTGTTAGAAAAACAGGACCGTGGAGCAATAAAATAAAACAAATGCAGAAATAAAACACAGAAGACACACAATACAAGAGAGACACAGATATACGTGGTTCACCCAGTGTGGGCTACGTCCACCAGATAAATTGCCAGGTCCTTCCTTTGTTATTATCCAGCAAATGAAGGGATACAACCTACAGCAAAACCCGCTGTAACTTCCTCTTCTTTCTCTCACAGTCTCCTGTCTCAAAATACAATATTCACACTCATACATAGCCGCAATACATTTCCCTCATAAAAGAGGGTTGCCTTCTAGGGAAAAAAACCCTAACATAATCTCTACCGTTAGTTCTGCGACCTTATAATGAACGGTCCAGATTTACAATGAAATTACAATATACTTTTATAAGGCAATTTTTGCTTCGGGGGCTTCGCCCCCGAACCCCCACTGGGGACCCGCTTGCCCCCAAACCCCCCA
>ML790562.1:102166-118450 GCA_009831015.1 Picea engelmannii
GTAAGGGGACTTCTTAGAAGGTTCTACTTCTAGAAGATTCCTCCTCTAGAATGTTCTTAGGTGATGGTAGCACTATATAAAGGGATTCAAGCAATGTAATGAGACATGAAAATAAGTATTGTATTTGGAGCATTATCTCAATAGGAGGATGCCCCCTCGAAGAGGCAAGTGAACAGGAGAGGATCCCTTCCATAATAGGATCCATTGTATGGTGTTGCCCTACCTCAAGGGTTTGGTAATAACAAAGTGTAGTTTCTTCTATCTTGCTTTGTGGATCTATTGTGTATTCAATATTTTTGGTGATTATATTGGTAGATCTATTCAGGTTCTTAACATATAGCAAAAATGACATACCTTGCTGAATTTTGTCTTATTCTAGAGAGAAAACTTGTAGAGCGTGCCCCGCACATAATATTTGTTGAATTGATCTGAAAAATTTACACAACATACTACAGACTATACCCTAACCAACACATTTTGTTTCACTGAATTTGGATATGTTATGTAGAAGTTATGACGTTTTTACCCGAAACACATGTTTTTGACTAGTTTCAGGACTAGCCACAAACCCTATTTTCCACAGAGTGTAACTCCAAAAATACAATGACCCACAAGCTAAAATTTTTACCACATATACTTGGATATTTTTTCTCAATTTGATAGCAATTTCATGGTCTGAATCATTATAGAAACAACGTTATGGTGAAAATGGTGAGATGACCTGTAAATAACATACCTTAGAAAGAACCATCAAAAGAATTTATCCTTCCTTGCATTTCAGCCTTCTTTTCTTCACCTTCCCTCATAATTTTGGCTTAGATATCCTTGGTTACCTCAGACACCTATAGATATTCAATATTCTCGAGTGTGATTAAAATGAGAGGGCCTTGCCTCTTATTTATACTCTCCAAGTAGCTTCCTTAAGAACATCTTCTAGGTCACTTGGCGCCACTCTCCTTATTTTAAGGTTAACCCACTTCTATTTTCTCCATTAAATTTATTATTGAAATAATTTGTTTTATTCACTTTGAATTATAATACACTCATTAATTCACTTTATTATTTACCTTTTAAAATCTCTTAAACCACTTTGACTACTTTGACCTTTTGGGGCTTCTAGATGACATATGAGGGTCCTCCGACTTCGTAAGGCCATAACTCTCAAACCGTGAGGATTTATGTGACATTCCACATACCACTAGAAATGGAATGACATGTACTATCCATATAGAATAGTATTATCTGAAAATATATCATAACTCATACTGTTATGCATCAAACAAACTTGGGTCCATTACCCAAACCTGGGGTCTCCAACTTCTCATGGCCATAACTCTCTAACCGTGAGGAGTTATGTGATGTTTCACATACCACCGAAAATGGAATGACAAGCACTATCCATATAGGATAGTTTACCTAACAAATTCATTGTCCTTCATCTCATTATTCCACAATTAATCATGGGTTCTCTTACTCTGAAAGCATCTTCCCGTGAGGGCTTTCAACATAAGGGGACCACTTTGGAGTTCATCCCTCTTTACTTCTTATCAACCATGACAAGACAATAATGAGTCATCTTTACATCAAACACTCTTGGGTCCATTACCCAAACCTTTGTGTTGTGGGGCTTTCTTCAAGGGTTGACATCAATGACAACCAACCTTAATCAACAATGTGCTCGTTTAACCATAGACAATATAGCAATATTGTCATCCAACCATAGGCTGAAGCCACCCCTAAGTACCTTAACCTTGAAAGAGAATAATTCTGGAAGAAAACCCTAGGCCTAATAGCCAATCAAGGTAGTGTATCACTCTCCAAAGTTAGCATACTAAGCAAAAAGTCCAAACCATAACCAAGAGAGAGTCCAACACTAAAACTAAAAATAGAAGTTGCAGTAGCTACAACTGCAACTACTCTCCAGAATTGCGCACAACTAAATTTCTGCAGTTGCGAGTTGTGTGTGTCAAATGATCTCTGGCGTCCTGTATTTATACTACTCCTCCTTAGTTGTCTAGGTTGACTTCTCATTCTGGAGGCTAAAAAACTCAATATTAAATATTTCCTTTGGCCGACTTGTCTTCTAGGGTTATGTCCAATGCTTTAGGGTTTCTTCTTGCTTCCCAGAATATTCTATTCTTGTCATGGTTACACGTGGAGGTTAATACCTCCCACAACTACCATAATATCAACAATCCCATCTCCCAAAAATTATTGGTATCATATAGATGATATCCAAAAGTTATGAAGACATGTAAAAATTGAGAGGAGTGTGATGATTAGGATATCTAACCTTGGCCAATGCCTGCATCATAGTGTGATAAAGGATAGTTTACCAATTAAATATTAATCCCTCCTTTACAATGGTATATAAAGTGAGTAACATCCTTTTCCCCAAACAATCTACTCAATAATGCAATGAAATAAATGGAATATTCTCTTAAATTGGTGGTAGGATAAATCCCATCATCTCAAGACTTAAATTGTATTCCTTTTCCTGTGGCTCAATCAACAACCATCAAGTTTAAGGGGTTTTGGATATCTTGGTACGGATTGGTTCCACTTGTGGTTACCCTTGAAGAGAAATCCTAACATGATTAGGATTAATCCTAACATGATTATTTGAAACATATTGTCACTGACCTAAAAGCTCCTAATGAACCTTTCTCTACTGAATTCCCGGTTCTAGGAAATTATTCTTATGACTCTGACTTTGGTAATTTCTCACCATGATTATCTGAATATTTATTTTCAGAGAGGTTAGAGTTACCACTGTAGGAAAATCCCAAAATAGTTGAGTAATATAGTAAACCTAAACATAATCTTCATGCTTAGATTGTAAAAGATGAAAAGGAAATTCCAAAGGTAGACTTAGACAAGCAAGTACCAAAATTCACTTTTGAGATCTAGACTTTATTCTTTGACAGATCAAAATACCAAGAAGGGGCTAGTGTAGACTGCATTTTCATTGATCCAGGAGGAAAGCATAGTTTTTTTTCATGTAGATTAGAGTTTAAATGCACAAACAATACCACTGAATATGAGGCACTAGTTCAAGGACTTAATAAATCCATTGACCTAAATATCAAGGAACTAGTTGCCTTCGGTGATTCAAAAATCATTGTCAAACAGGTAAAGAACACTATCCATTGTGATTCCCCTCATGTAAGGAATTATTAGCAGGAAGTGAACAGGTTGATATAAATTTCCAAGAATTTAACATCACAACCATACCTCGATTTAAAAATGTAATGGTTGATTCTTTAGCCACAACAACTTCGAGGTTATCTCCCTTGGAAGATTATGAAGCCTCCAGGTTTGATATAGAGTTGTTATACAAACCTTCTATCCTAGATAACATTGCCGATTGTAGGGTATTTGAGGGAGATGAGCATATTATATCCTTTCTGTATAACGAAGATAATTTCAAAGACTTGGCCATTGATGATGACGTTTTTCAAAGGATACTTGCTGAAGAAGATAATCAATATACTAACCCAATAGGGGGAAATAAATAAACACAACCTAAACTTCAACTATTCCCAGGGAGTAATTATTCTTGAAAACCTTTTTGATTTACAAGATAAGTTTAAAAAACAAAAAAATACAAAAACCAATAGTTCGTGTCCTTCCTATGAAGTCATAAATATAGGAACTGTTGACAATTCCCAAAACATTAACCTTGGGAGATCACTATTTCCTGAAGAAAATAAGTCTTACCTAAATTTGTTTAAAGAATATCAAGATGTGTTCGCCTGTTCCTACCAGGATTTGAAAACTTATGATACTATGATCATTCAACACACCATCCCACTAAGACTTGAGATCAAGCCTTTCCAACAAAAGTTAAGAAAATTGCATTCGTCTCTGGAACCCTCGATGCAGAAAGAGCTCAAAACATTGTTAGATGCAAAGATAATATTTCAAGTAAGGAAAACTGTATGGGTAGCTAACCTAGTGCCTGTCAAGAAAACGTTCGGAGAAATTCGTGACTTTAGAAACTTGAATAGGGCTTCAACAAAATATAACTAACCCGTTCCCCCCATGGAACAACTCTTGCAAACTGTATCCGGAGCAAATATTTTCTCACTTCTGGATGGATTCTCAGGGTATAGTTTGGTTTTGGTTGGAATTTATTCCTCTTACCCATGTCAATGAAAAAGTGTTGATATAGTTTCTAGAACAACTCATCATGACGAGGTTTGGGGTGACTTCGATTTTGGTATTTGATAACGCCACATATTTCTCTTCTACTCTCTTAACTAGTTTTTCTTTAGATAAAGGTATTATTCTGAGATACTTTGCAAACTATTATCCATAGGGGAATGGTTTCACCGAATATACTAATAAAAATATGGTAAGAATCCTTAAGAAGATAATAGTAGAAAATCATCGAAATTGGCACAATCCGCTTCACAACGCTCTATGGGATGACCGAGTAACCCCTAAGGAAGCTCTAGGGAATTCTCCTTACTTTCTTGTGTATGGACAAGAATCCATCCTACCAACTAACCTATATCTCCCATCCTTGCAACTTTCTTATTTCTCGAGAGGACAACCCTTATCCAATATGCAATAGAGAATTGGCACCCTCCTTATGGTTGAAGAAGAACATGAACATGCTAGGAGGAAGTTTGCATCCCATAAAAAAATAGTTAAAAAATGGTTTGACAAACACAAGGTTGGGGATAATAAGTTTGAGGTAGGGGACTTAGTTCTCAAGTGGGATAAAATCAAAGAGCCAAAGGGGAAACATGCAAAGTTCCAAAATCTGTGGCTCAGACCTTTTCAAATTGCTGAGAATATTTGGGTAGGCAATTATCATTTGCAAAATCTTAGGGGTGAGCTTGAAGCTCTTCCCATCAACAACCAAGCCCTAAAATGCTTCTTTTCATATTTGTCTTGAAGGAATTCTCTTGTATTATAGTTTACCTTTATCACTTTTCTTTTATGTTTTGATTGGTTAGTTTGATGTTTTCATTTTTCAATTTACCTTTTCTTTCCTATGATTTGGTTTTATTGTTTCAATTTCTTTGATTTTAGTACGATTACAAGGGTGTTCTTTGTTAAACTTGTGATGTAATATACAGATCCCATGTCTCTTTCTCTCATTTTCAATTTCAAAGGCTAAGTGTGGACAAATTACTAGCCTAGAGACTTCAACGCATGAATAATTCACGTTTATGTATACAAATTACTCAGGGATCAAACAAGTTTCTTACCTCATGGATAGGGAATTCCAAAGGAAATGGAAAAGAGGAATGCGTTAGCACTCTGTAAATATGTTCGACTGAGAAACAAATGACGAAGGTAACTTTTTCAACCAACTTTGAGACCCGAAACTAGCCTTTCAGATATGGAGAGGGATCTCTCGGTAGGCGCAGTCTCTGCGCGTGATATGGATTTGAAAGAAGTGGCTAGATTTAACACCTTTGATATGATGGGTTCTGGTTATATTGGCACAAGAAAGTAAGACTTGGGCTATGGAGTCAATTTGAGGAAATGATAGAGACAAATGACTCAGTGAATGAACTTGAGAGGATAAGGCTAGGAGAGAAACAATCTTCAGTGTAAAGAGATAATGTGTGGCGGGAGAGAAACACAGGAAGTAACTTGAAGCACCACTGCGGGTGAATTCAGAGTTAGATTTTAGAAGAAAACATTTTGTCTAAGTGACGCAAACAAGGGGCGTTGCGTAGTGAATCCACAGGTTCGAAAATTAGTTCCAAAATAGACAGAAAAAGATATGAATAAAGATGATAGGAATCACATACGCAAATAAAGAGGCACAATACATCCGAATGCTACAACTAGAATCTTTTCATCAAGTTACACGACCTTTGCATTAAGTTTCGGTCAAAAAATCAAATTACATACAATAGTTATCATCTACCAATTTTTCCAACCAACCACTCTCTACTCTTGTACCATGAAATATATAGAACTAAAGATCCTTTACAACTCACCATTTTGAACTCCAACCCCTTTCCAAAAATAGAAACCGTTACAAACAACAATGACACGTTTTAACTGATATCTTGCTTTTAGGGAGGCAAAATTATGAAAAATAGGCTTCAAAATGACACTTGTAATTCTCAAATTGTAACAACTGTGTAAAATATGAGAACTATTTTTGTAGGTAAGCTCGTTGTGAAGCAAAACCTCACTCGATTTCTTGAAATTCATCTCCATCTGGTCGGAATATGTTTTGCAAAAACATGTATCGGACAGGAAATCATGAAAACATAAAAATAGGGCTCAAATATTTCTTCGAATCTCCCAATCTGTGACACATTTTGAAAATATGAGAGAAATTTTTATTATTTGGTTTTTCCTTGACAAAAAACTCTCGGGGATTTTCAAAATTATTCTCCAGTTGGTCATAAATTGATCTTGAAGTTGACCAATAAACCAGTCATTTCTGTAGCATGACCTGTAGCATGTGCGCAGGAAAATCCAGTACACGATGACATCCTCTGCGCGACAACATCCTATGCATGACAGAATCCACTGCACGAAAAAATCCTATGCAGGACAAAATCCATTGCGCGACAACATCCACTACGCGACAATATCCATTGCGCGACGAAATCCACTACGTGATGGAATCCATTGTGCAACAAAATCCATTGTGCGACAGAATCCTTTGCACGGTGAAGTGCTCTGTGCAATGCGTAGAAAAATTTGCAGCACGCAGTTGCAGTTGCAAATGGAAATGGAACAAATAAATTATAAGCTTTCTTTTTAAACTGACCCTTGGAGATGTTAGATGATGCCAGTCATAAAAACAATATGGGTGCTAACATGCATGATTTTGCAAATTGTTGACAAACCTATAACCTTAGCTATGAAAATCATGGTGCTAATAGCTGGCTCCAACGGGGATGCTATCCTCCCTGTGAGGTAGCAAAGAATAGTAGACTAGGTGCCTATCCATTGGGCTGCTCCCAAACTCAACTTTCCAACTATAACTTGTAAACTGCATCTGCTGAAAACCCAAAACTATATATGCTCCAAACTGAAATTTGAAACTAAGCTAAAAATGAAAACTGTAGATTGCTAAAAGAAATGCTCATAGTACTAAGCTTATTCACACTCCTACCTACCCTAACTGCTGAAAAAAATGTCAATCAAGTGAAATCAAAATGCTAATGCAACCATGCAAGCACTTTATCCACTTTTTGGTTTCTTTGCACATGCTTGCTCCAAAGCCTGTTTACTGATAAGTCCTTCAAAAATTTATCTATAAATTCAAATATTAAAAAATTAAAAACATGGGGACTGTTTGTTGCCTCCAACAAAACTACAAATTGATCCTCTAAAACATGCACAAAACAACAACCATGTTTAACCCCTTCCACTACATTCTCGTTTTTATGTGATTTAACCTGTTGATTGCCACCAAGAGGATGAAAAATATGTTGAGACTACTGGAAATAACAATCTTCTGAATCAGAAGACAGTGTTGGCTGAAATGAAACCCTTGGTGGAAAGAAATCCATATCTAACATTGACGTTGATCGACCATCATCTTTATTTCCAAGATGGTAGTTGAGCACAGGCTGCAAATCTGAACTGAAATAACCTTCCATGTAATCAACAACACGGTCATTAAATGCATGAGAAGGTTGTTGGTCTTCCTCACTGATAACAATTTTCTCATGTAAAATAGTTTCATTGTGAATGCAGTCAGACTTCTCTGCTTCCTTTGTCATCTCATGATTTACTTTCAACAATTCAAAGGAAAAAAAACATAATGGAAGATAGTTTTCATTTGCAAGTCCACCGCTTTATTCATATTCCACATCATGATTGGAGGATTTCTGATTGGAAACATTATAAACATTTTTCTTTAGCAATTTGAAAGAAGAAAAACACAATGGCAAGGTTCTTTCACATGATTCAAAACCTTCTTCATTTTCTTCACTGCTGTCATATGCACATTTTTCAATTTCTTTGGATTTCTGAACACACTCATTTTCAAATTCATCTTCGACCAATGGCTGCAATTTTGAACTAATAAAACCTTCCATATAACAAGCAACAGGGTCATTAAACACATGAGAAGATTGTTGCAATTTCTTGTCAATTGTTTCCCATGAATCAATGTGATTTTGCATCAACACACATTCCTCTGCCTCAATGATGATCTTTAAATTTTTTTTCAACAATTTAAACGAAGCAAGCATAAAGGTAAATAATTTCCTTCAGCTGATTTGGTACTTTCTTCATATTCTTCTTTGTAGCCATGATATGTAGGCTGATTGCTCTCATTACACTGCTGGAAAGGAACATTTTCTGATAGAGAACGTGCAACTGGTTGTTCTAGGAAGTCAGCGTCATAACCATCATCATATTCATCATATATAGGCAAATCAACAACATTTGCAATGTCATCTAACAAGAAAAAACTTGGTACATCAACCTGCTCTTCAACAAGCTGATTTGCAAATTCATTTTCTTGACTGTCTACAAATGAATACATAAAACAATCAACCCCGTGCTTATCATGGGATGGATCAGAAGCTAAATTAGCACCTTCTTTTTCAATAAGTGGAATATAATCCTTTGCAAAATCATCAACATTTAAATCTTCAAGAGTACATATGATATGATTAACCCTCTTCTCAAGATTCAAATTAACTGTTCTTTGTTCATATTCATTGTCATGTTCTTTAGCATCCAACTCCTCATTTCAAATCTGTTTACATGCTTGAATATTGTCTTCAACTTTCTGAACATTGTTGAACATCTGCTGAAAAGACATAGACTTCCTCTCCATCAAAAGAAAAGATAAGTCTGATTGAAATGTTGTTACATAATGGAGCATGGTAGCAACTTTAGGAGGTTGGAATTCTTTAGGCAGTTTATAATAAAGACTAGCAAACCTCCTACTAAAATTTGAGATGGTTTCATCTTCCATTCTTCTCATGGCATAAAAATCTGAAAGGAGTAGATCCCATGACTTTCTCTCACCCCAAAATCTATGGAAAGTTTCCTTCAGTTCATCCCATGAGCTAATCGACTGAGGATGCAAATGTCTGAACCATGATTTGGCATCTCCTTGTAAGGACTGAGAAAAGGCCCTCATAGACACATCATCATGTTCGATCTCAAAAAGTTCTATAAAATTTTCAAAGACTTGAATATGTTTTTCAACTGACTTTCCATCAAGCTCTCCATTGAACCGAGGAAGGTACTTGTAATGTTTCAGAGGAAAGTCATGAAGGATGGAAGGAAATTTAAGAGGACTATATATTTGTTGAATCTTGGAGGGTGTAGGATTAAGAACAGAAGGTACAAGCTCATCTTTGGTTTCATTAAGATCACAAGAATGATCATGAACATCATATGGATCAGAGGAAGGAGCTTGGTGAATATCGGTAATACAAGAAGAAGGAGGTATACCTACAGTTTTCCATAGAGTATATACAAGGTTGGATCTATGGGCTTCATTTGAATGTAGTAAGTGAAGAAATATTCTTTTGAAAAACCTAGGAAATGACAAGAAGATATTTATGAAACATAAAATTACTTCTTGAACTAAACTTAAGCTCAAGTACCTTATTTTTCCATACTGCTCTTCCATATCTCTGTCAATAGGTCTCATTTTCCAGTGGAGTCTTTGAATCGCATTTGAAGCTTGATTGGAGTCGCCATGAAAACTTATCTCTGGATTCTTCTGCCATTGGAATCACCTTCAACTGATTCTATGATGTGTGGAGTCGCCATAGTAGAAATACAACCAATAGATGCCTAAGTGTCTGCTGCTCTCAGACCTCAGAACTCAACCATGTCGTTCTTTCCCAGGAAAAAAATTCAATTTCGTCCCCAACAACGATGCTAGAATGTTAGCACTCCATAAATCTGTTCGGCTGATAAACATACGACGAAGGTAACTTTTTCAACCAACTTTGAGACCCGAAAATAGCCTTTCAGATCTGGAGAGGGATCTCTCTAGAAGCGCGGTCTCCGCGCGAGATATGGCTTTGAAAGAAGTGGCTAGATTTAACACCTTTGATATGATGGGTTCTGGTTATATTGGCGCAAGAAAGTAAGACTTGGGCTATGGAGTCAATTTGAGGAAATGACAGAGACAAATGACTCAGTGACTAAACTTGAGAGGATAAGGCTAGGTGAGAAATAGTATTCAGTGTAAAGCCGTAATGTGTGGCGGGGAGAAAAACATAGGAAATAACTCAGAGAACCGCTGCGGGTGAATTCAGAGTTATCTTTTAGAAGAAAACGTTTTGTCTAAGTGGCGCGAACAAGGGGCATTGCGTAGCGAATCCACAAGTTCGAAAATTCATTCCAAAATAGAAAGAAAAATATATGAATAAATATGAAAGGAATCACATATGAAAATAAAGAGGCACAATACATCCGACTTCTACAACTATAATCTTTTCATCAAGTTACATGACCTTTGCATTAAGCTTCGGTCAAAAAACTCAAATTACATATAATAGTTATCGTCTACCAATTTTGCCAACCAACTACTCTCTACTCTCATACCATGAAATATATAGCACTAAATGTCCTTTACAACTCACCATTTCTAACTCCAACCCCTTTCCCAAAATAGAAACCGTTACAAACATCAATGACACGTTTTAACTGATTTCCTGCTTTTTAGGAGGCGAAATTATGAAACATAGGATTCAAAATGACACTTGTAATTCTCAAACTGTAACAATTGTGTAAAATATGAGAATGGGTTTTTTAGGTAAGCTCGTTTTGAAGAAAAACCTCTCTTGGTTTCTTGAAATTCATCTCCAGCTGGCCAGAATACGTTTCTCAAAAACATGTCTCGGACAGGAAATCATGAAAACTTAAAAATAGGGCTCAAAGATTCCTTCGAATATCCCAATCCATGACACACTTTGAAAATATTAGAGAGGTGTTTATTATTTTTTTTGTCCTCGACCAAAACCTCTCGGGGATTTTCAAAATTCTTCTCCAGTTGGTCATAAATTGATCTTTAATTTGACCGCTAAACCAGTCATTTGCGCAGCGTGACCTGTAGCCTGTGCGCAGGAAAATCCATTGCGCGATGAAATCCTCTGCGCGACAACATCCTATGTGCAACATAATCTACTACGTGAAAAAATCCTATGCACGCCATAATCCACTGCGCAAAAACATCCTATGCACGACAACATCCACTGCGCGACGAAATCCACTGTGTGATGAAATCCACTGTGCGACAAAATCCACTGCATGACATAATCCTTTGCATGGTGAAGTGCTCTGCGCAACATGTAGAAAATTTTGCAGCGCACAGTTGCAAATGGAAACGGAACAAATAAATGATAAACTTTCTTTTGAAATTGACCCTTGGAGATGTTAGATGATGCCAGTATTAAAAACAATATGGGTGCGAACATGCATGACTTTGCAAATTGTTGACAAACCTATAACCTTAGATATGAAAATCATGGTGCTAACATAATGTATGATTGATACCTCAGACATATTAGAATCGATTCTCATACTGTTTAGGAAAGACAAGAAAGAAGAGTATAAGGTTTTGTTCCTCCACCAAGAAACATATATCCTCATCACTAGTTCATTCTTGGCACCTATGAAATAAAGACAGACACATGATAATAAACCATAATGTATAATCTGAGAGGGTATACAAATACCTCTATTGGGGATATGGATGCTCGTTGGCAGCAAAGCAAGGTTTGTGATATCGGGGTGACTCCGTCGGGGCTATGGATGCTCGTTGGTAGCAGAGAAACACTAGGGTGAGGTTCTTAACTTTGAAAAAAGTAATAATACCATGTCTTCCTAGCATCCTTGAGTTCCAATTCAATTCTCGACATGCAGGTATAAGTCATTGGTTTAATGGAAATAGGAATGGAATCGATTGAATCCCCATGAGTGTTAGACGAAAATGTTCTATGGGTTATATGTATACATATTTTTGAATCATCCATGGGTCATTGTCTCAAGTTAATGGTCAACTCTGAAGCATCTACTAGTATCAGTAAAGGAGAAACATAGAATCTGACTTCTACTAGTGAATCGTCATTTGTTGAGCACTCAACACACCCTTAAAATTCTATAAATTTTGGGTACCCCTTTGTTTAATTTTGTCTTTGTGCTTTGATTCCCGATGAACCTTAATAAGTTTTAGGCTTTGGGTTCCTTTTCGTTTCAATGGTTTTGAATGTTTCCCTAGCTTGATATGACTTATCACTAGAAGGAGACCGAACTCCTCTATTTTCCTTCTACAAATTAAAAATATAAAATTACAAAAATTAAACCCTTAGAAGGGTGATGTCATTCCCTAAAGGGTGACTTTAGACCTCAAAAGTGAGATGTTGAACCTTTAGATGCAATTTTTTGGGCCTCCAAAGGCCATGTGTCCATCTCTCATGATCTAGAGTGTCATGTCATGCATCATCCTTCTTCAAACAACATCATCTATGTTCCATATGAAGGATCAGATCCTGTCACTAAGAGGGGGGGCGGGGGGGTGAATCAGTGACACAACAATTATATCATTTATTTATTTATTAATGCAAACATAATTTTAACATAGTATTTTATCGTGGAACACAAATGGGAAAACCACAAACTCTTTTCTATTAACTGGAAAATTTGTTTTACATGTTACATAGAAGGAAGATGTACTTCCTCTTTGATCAGCACCAACTGATCAGGATGCACCCACACCCTAGTTTACCAGCACCAACTGGTAGGAGGCTACGACCCCCTATTTAGTCAGTTGTAACTGACAAGGAAGTACCAAATCCATCTGCAGGCACCAACCTTCCCTTGCACCACCCAACCACCCTTAATTCATAGGTATTATCTTTTCTTCCTGGAATCTGCTTCAGCTTTTGATCTTCTTTTCTGGACTGCAGAGACACTTTCTTCTCACCACTTTTTCTAGTTTATATAATCTTCAAACTGGTGTGAAATTTAAAACAACGTGTCCCTTTATTTGAACCATTGTACCTTTTCATTTAAAATGATAATTAAACTTTAATTAATATCATTTTTTCCTTTTTATTCTTTATTCATATTTTCATGATTTATTCTCTTTTAATCATGACTGTGTATCGGTTCATTTTTGTCATGAGTTGATCACAGACATGGATCGACTCATTAGATCATACTCATGTTACTGTTGCATTCTCAGTTCACCAACATACCATATTCAATCATTTATCGATTTTTTATATTGTTCTGGTGTAACTCTCTGTCAAATGAAATCTATATGAGGCGCTCCCTTCAAACCATTTCATATGACCGTGCCATACAGAACCACGGGCTTCAACAACTATAGCGACATTCCTTTAAAAACTCTTATAGCATATGACCAACTACGGTGACCTCATGCTTAGGCAATATGAGCTCATGAGCGTTTATCGTTCCAACGATCATGATTCAATTTCTTGACGAGATGGACGAATGATGAAATTTTGACACTTTTCCCTTTGAGTCATTGTGACTTTCAATATTACAAAACTCATGATAACGAAATCACTGAAACAATCGTACGGCTCACATTACATCTTTGAGCCAGTTCAATGGTTAGTGTTTAATCCTTACACTATCCTTCCACTGTTGTAGATCGATGGCTATGACTTAATCATGCATTGAGATGGATGGCTTTCATAATTTTTGGATTCTTATTGTGACGTAACTTGCTGACGTCTCTTGTTGACATGTCACAGGCCTATTAGTTGCCACGTGTCATTCATATTCGTGATTTTCAAATACCTAAAATGATGTATCAACTTGACACTTGTCAGTGTATTACTATGCCACGTGTCCTTGCTAACGTGGTTCGCTGAGCCACAGCCCTGATCCAACGGTCCTCGTTGTGTACTCCAAATCAACGGTCCATATTTTATCGCGATTTTGCATTTTGACATTCTTGTGATGAAGGGTATCGACACTCCATGTCTCAATCGTCAAAATAGAGATTGGATGCACTAGATCCTTCCCTTCTCGTGACCATCGGTGGTGACCTGGTGATTATCCACAAAGCGCTTCGCAATTCCGCACTTCGGGGACTCTGCCATGAGTCTCCTTAATTCCTCCAACTCCCCGTATCTGAAATGCCGAAATGGAGGCTAACAATGCTAACTACTTCCTTAATGCCATCCTTCGACTATGTGACCACTATCTGTGACCAGGGGCCAAGGTAGAGGAGTGCGTCGTGATTTCGCATATCGTGAACTCTTGATATGCATTGCCTCGCTCGAAGACCGTGAAACTCCGAAAATGCTTCATGATAGATAAAGGGTCCATAGCCTTGGTGATCCGACGACTGACAGGATTTCAAAACTTTGAAACACAACCTCTTTACCTCACTTATCCTATCCTTCCACTTTAATATGATCTGACGGCTGACAGGAATCAAGTTTAATCCGATGGCTACTGAGACTTCTCACAATTTTCTGTGCAATGGTCGACTTCTTAAAATTTTCAAGGAACTTGACGATACATATGCAATGCACTTCTTCCTACTAAGATTTGATCCTTATTCACTAACCCTCCTAATATTTTATCATTGGATTGTTGATCCTATCATGATCAACAATAGACACAAAATACTTCTGTACTTCTGAGCTTTGATCTTCATACAATTCTCTTCTGTTGTTCTCTCCTCCTTCTGAGCTTGCGATGTCTATCTCTCCACACAGTTGACATCTTCTGCTGACTGATATACCTGTTGACATCAATGACAATCTCAACTGATGTACTTCATCATTACAGATCATCACTTCGAATGTTGACATCAATGACAATATTTCCAACACCATAAACATCCATCCCACAAGCACTAGTCTCTCTCATGATGTCAAGGTTTGGAAGGTGATGTCTTGGGCATCCAAAGGAAAATTTTTAAGTGAAATGGGCTATCATGTCATCACATAGTGGTTTCCAAGTGCCTCCAAAGGAAACACCCATCATCTCAAATGTACAATGGCTTTGGGGTCCTCTGCCCATCCTATGGGGAATGGCGCCCGTCCTTGGGGTTTTAAACTCCCCGTGAAGGTCAAAATGGTACAATCCTCCATGGAATAACTTACACTTGGAAATATCTTGCAAACACAAACAAGTATTCCCTCCAAGGGTCCACAAGTCACATGTATCATGCCAAGTAAGACACATTTAATAAAATAACTACTCAAATATGTGCATTAAATCCCTCCTTTTCAAATTAAACAAATGCTTAAAGACCTTATACAACTTGCCAAATTTAATTATGAGAGGGGTTTTCATGGTTCCCTATTGGGTAGATCAATCCCCAAGTCAAGGATTATTTTGCAAGAAGGCCCTCTCTAAGTCATGTAAAAGAGTATGAGGTGGATGGGGGTATGAATTTTGGGCATGGGGTTTGTTGAGGAAAATATATGAATTGATCTTACTCAAGCATTTTCAGACTTTACTTAGCTAAATAAAAGTAGACGGGAATATCACCCTATGTTTATAGCCAACAAAAATAGCATCCTAAGTCACAAGTATTAATTACGAGTGCTTAGGCTAGTCTTTTATCAACAAAAGCTTGCTGGAAATTCACTTTTTATATAATTTTCTGAATATAACAATTGCTGAAATAAATGTAAGAACAGAAGTAAAGAAACCAAGATGATAATCAAGATAGGTGAGACACAAAGCATGTTGGATCATGTTGTCATTGATGGCAATGGTTTGATTATTTGGGAGATTGTTGGATCATATGTCATTGATGTAAATGGTTTGGTTTGATTGATGTCATTGATTGATGTCAAGTAATTGATTGATTGATGATTGATGACCAATTGATATGATGCCCTTGATGAGAATGATAGATGTCCAAGTGGAAACCAATTGATAAAGATGGATCATTGATATGATTCCCTTGATGAGAATGATAGATTTCCAAGTGGAAACCAATTGATAAAGATGGATCATTGATATGACGCATTGATGAAGATGGATCAATGAGTTGTCATTGATACATGATGCATAGTTGATATATATGATGCAGTGGTGAATTTATGCAAAGATGAATCATTATTGTCTTATCATGGTTGATAAGGTGTACAAATGGATGAACTCCTCCAAGGTGGTCCCCTTATGGTGAAATCCCTCACGGGAAGACGCTTTAGAGATTGAGTTATCCTAGAAGAACGTTGGAGGACCCATGCTTGCATGTGGATTAATGAGATGAATATCAATGAATTTGTTGGTGAAACTATCCTAGATGGATAGTGCTTGACATGCCATTTCCGGTGGTATGTGGAATGTCACATAACTCCTCACGGTTTGAGA
>ML790562.1:127182-138613 GCA_009831015.1 Picea engelmannii
CTAAAGATTTTTTTTGGAAAATAAAATAAATAACAAAACCAAATTTATTTAAAAAAATAAAAATAAAAAAGATGTAAAGAAATAAAAAAATATATTAAAGACACTAATTGACATACAAAATTTAATATAAAATTAAAATAAATTAAAAAACTATATATATAAAAAATTTATTTTAAAACAAAATTACAAATAATAAAAAATTTATTAAAAAACATTATAAAATAAAATTAAAAATAAATATTGTTAGGGGAGGTCGTGGTGGGCGATGTCGGGCTAATCCCTAGTTTTGATATCAAGTGGAGTATGAGATTCATAAACTTTAGTGGAAGCTTCAACAACTGAGATGAGATTGGAGTCATAACGGCCTCTGTTTTGGCATGAGGAACCTCCCCTAGCATGATGAGAGGATCCAACCTTAGCCATTGTAACAAAAAGAAATAGATGAGGTGATATGAAAAGGGAAAGGAAATGAGCAGAGGGACCAACACGAGACTGAGGATGGAGCGCCTACAAGAAGAGTGGAAGGGGAAAAGGGTGGCATGATCGAGCTCAAGGGAGCCTCAAGGTGCAGGGCCATAAGGATAATGATGTCTATAGGTGAAGTCACAATGGAGTGCGGGGTATAGAGGATGAGTCAAACTGGAGGAGCATACCAACAAAACATCATTAGATCAAGGTGGACAAGGGAGTGACAATGAGCCATGAATAATACAACACATGTAGTGGAGGGGGAGTTATATCCCATGGAATGAGGTGATGGTAATTGGTGGGGGGTGGCAAGTGTCGGTTGACTGGGATGATGCAAGGTGGCTCACCTCGGTTGGCAGCCCCATGTCTCGTCGCTTCCTTGTCCCCCAATACATGGGGTGTTCTTAGTAATATTATGATGCAATTGTTAAAGGTATATTCTATATATCTCATTAAATTTTTTCTTTGTTAATTTTTATCAATGGATAACATTTCTAGATGGATTTGACTGGTTCCTATGTAAGTATTAAATTTTTTGAGGAAGCTTAATTATGCCTTTTGGGAACTCATGACAGAGATGTTGTCATTGAATATGGAAGTGAGTGAAATACAAAGGAAACAAAATAACACTAGAAACATGCATAAATCCTTGAAATATCGATGGACAGTGTGGGAAGCATTTGTCTCATTGGGAATTTCTATTGATAATCATTGAGAGCAAATGGAATTTAAATTCTTGGAAATATCTGGTTTATACAAAAGTTTCAATGGAACAAATGTTGGACAGTTGGTTTAGATTGATGGACAGATGGTTTGGATAGTTGGTTGTCATTTATGTCAAACCTTGGAGAGTGACCATGAATAGTGATGTCAACCCTTGGAGAATTCAAGTGATGTAAACAATGATTTGGACAAGATCATTGGATAGTTTATTATCATTGGTATGGTCGAGAGTAATGGTGAGTTGTGTCAGGGACATTTGAAGGATTATGGTCGCATATTCCGGTAACAATGTTGAATGAGGAATATGGACTTGAAGGATTGAGTAAATGAAGGTAAGACACTCATATATGGATAGTACTCATCATGTTGTTTATGATGATATGTGGAACGTCACATAGTTACTCACGGTTAGGGAGATATGGTCTTGTGAAGTTCGAAGCCCCAAAGAGTGGTCAAGAAACCCCTAGTTGGTTACAAGTTGGTTAATAAAGGAGTAAAGTTGTTGTAACAAGAAAACCCTAGAAGCCCTAAAGTAAGGAGAGGAGTTACCTATCACTTGTATAAATACACCTCATGGAGTCATTCATTAGTACATTCACATACACTTATATTGAACATCTATCTAGTGAATTGTTATGGTTTAATGGATGGTTTAGTGATTGTTATGGTCTAGTAATTTGGTAATGGTTTATATTTCTATTGGAAAGTATACTAGTAAATTTTAGGTTGAATATGACGTATCAAGTTCGAGGCAGAGAAAATTCTGAAGGCTCGGAAGTTTTAGAGGTGAAGAACTAAAAAAACCCTAGTTTTTGAGGCGTACACGAGCTAACAATAGAAGAGGTAGTGTACATACGCGGCCTGACAGTAGAAGAGGTAGCATACATACGAGGGTTGTACATGAAGAGGTAGTGTACATGTGAAAAAATCATAAAAAACTTGAGTGGATGTTAGTACCAGGTCCCTGAAGTCTGTGTTGATTAATTGGGTTGGTTGTCATTGATGTTAACCCTTGAAGAAAGTTTAGTAGCACAAAGGTTTGCGTAATGGACCCAAGTTTGTTTGATGGATAATGGTATGAGTTTTGATATATTTTTAGGCAAGACTATTCTAGATGGATAGTACATGTCATTCCATTTCCAGTGGTATGTGGAACATCACATAACTCCTCACGATTAGAGAGTTATGGCCATGTGAAGTTGGAGAACCCTCATGAGTCATATAGAAGCCCCAAAAGGTCAAAGTAGTCAAAGTGGTTGCAAAGAAGAAGTTCTTTAAATAATAAATTGAAGTGATGAGTGTACTATAAGTTAAAGTGGATACAAAATAAATTATTTAAATAATAAAGTTAATGGAGAAATTACTAAGTGGACAAGTGGTTAGAAGTGGGTTAGCCCTAAAATAAGGAAAGTGGGTTAAGATGGTTAGAAGGTAATTTAAATAATAAAGTGAAGTGATGAGTGTACTATAAGTCAAAGTGGATACAAAATAAATTATTTAAATAATAAATTTAGTGGAGAAATTACTAAGTGGACAAGTGGTTAGAAGTGGGTTAGCCCTAAAATAAGGAAGGTGGGTTAAGATGGTTAGAAAGTAACCCCTTGAGGAAGCTACATGAAAGTATAAATAAGAGCCAATGCTCTCTCATTTTAATCACACTTGAGCATATTGAATATCTACAAGTGATTGAGGTAACCAAAGGATATCTAAGCCGAATTTCATAGGGAAGGTGAAGTAAATAAGGCCGAAATTCAAGGGAGGATAAATTCTTTTGATGATGCTTTCTAAGGTATGTTATTTACAGGTCATCTCACCATTTTAGAAATAAAATTTTTAATAAAATGATTCATACCGTGAAATTGGTAGGCCATTGAGGAAACATATCCAAATAGTTTTGATAAAAAAAAATTCAGCTTGTGGGTCGTTGTATTTTTGGAGTTAGACTTCGTGGAAAATAGGGTTTGTGGCTAGTCCTGAAACTAGTCTAAAACAAGTCTTTCGGGTAAAAACGTCATAAATTATTCATAACTGATCCAAATTCAGTAAGAACAAATGCATTGGTTATAGTAAAGTCTTTAGTATTCTGTGTACCATTTTCAGATCGATGCAACAAACATTCCGTACAAGGCACGCTCTATAAGTTCGCTCTCTAGAATAAGCCAGAATTCAACAAGGTATGCCAATTTTGCTATAACTCCTTTTATGAGAGGTTCCAAGTAGTGAAACCTCTAGGAATTGCATTAAATACATTGAATAACATTGTGTACTATTTTCAAATCCTTATTCATTACAGTTACATAGTTATGATTATTTCAAGTTAGGGTTGTTGACTAATCCAAAATTAGTCACGTGAGACTAAAGTAAAGTTTGGTGAAAATGCTAATCTGTTGTTGTTAAAGTTAGGGAAGGTTTACATGTATGTGATCATATAAACCATGTCTATTATAGATTTAAAAATCATATTTGGATGATGAAATTGATGAGGGATTTTGGTTGAGGTACATGTTGGGTACATGGTTTAGACAAGTAGTTGATGAGTTGACACATACATGAGGTGTATAGTTGATGATGTTGGTACATCTTGATGAGTCATAGTTCATGTTTATTTGATGCATGATTGGTACATATTTGGTGCATGGTTGATGCACTCGTTGATGGTACAGGTTGAGGTACATGATGGTGCATGGTTGATGCACTTGTTTATGGTACATGTTGATTACAGGTTGTTTGGACAGGTAATTGTGACATGTTATTTGTATAGGTTTGGTTCATGGTTGATGCATTTTTTTATGGTACAAGTTGAGGTACAGGTTGATGTATGGTACATGTTGGAACAATTTATTGGTACATGTTGTTACAGGTTGATTACATGTTGATTGGTATAGGTTTAAAACAATATATCTCATAGTGATAGTGTAACAGTGGTTCCATCATTCTAATTCTATGTTAGGGTGGTTGGACGGGGAAATGACATGTGGTTGTAAACACCTTTCGGTTGTAGCCGAAGAACATAGGGGGTTGTATCCTCCTTCTGGTTGTAACCATATAATTGGGGAGTTGGAGCTTCCCTCAGGTTGTAGCCTGTGAAACTAGGGGGTTGTAGCCTTCTTCTGGTTGTAGCCAAAGAATTGGGGAGTTGGAGATTCCTTCAGATTGTAGACTGAGAAACTAGGGGGTTGGAGCCTTCTTCCAGTTGCAGCTGGAAAACAAAGGAATTTGGTGCTTCCAATGAATGTAATTCTTAAATACATATAAGAAAAAACATTTTGTGGTTTTCTACCGCTTTGGGTTTCCACATAAAAAAACTGGTGTACTATGTATGTGTATGATTGCTCATTTGTTCATTGTTTATTTACTCTGTAACTATTGGATGATAATGCTACATTCATATAACAATTGCAATTTGTGGTTAAAAAGGATTATTACTCTATTACTGATTCAACCCCCCTCTTAGTAATCCAACAATTGGTATCATAGCGAGGTTCCTTCAAGAATCAGTTTAACCACTGAAAGGTAGATCATGGAGAGAAACAACATGTATAAACATGGAATACCACAGTTTGATGGAAAAAATTATGCATTTTGGAGGAGAAGGATGAAAACATATATACATGCACAGGGATTTGAAATTTGGCAATCTATAGTAGATGGATACAAAGAACCAACAGTTCCGCCAACAAATGAAAGAGCAAAAAAACCAGTCAAAATAATTCCAAAGCCACAAATGCACTTCTGAATGGTCTTGGTGAATCAATATACACCAAATTTATGCATTGCAAATCCACTAAAGAGATTTGGGACAAACTTCAAAATATTTATGAAGAAGATTCAAAAGTCAAAGAAGCAAAGCTTCAAACTTACAGAGGTTAGTTCGAACAACTAAAGATGAAGGAAGATGAGAATATTGCAAATTACTTATTATGAGTCGATGAAACAGTAAATGCAATCATAGGATTAGGAGAAGAAATTAAAAAATCTGTAATTGTTCAAAAGGTACTAAGATCTCTTCCTATGAGATTTGATCCTAAGATATCAACACTAGAAGAAAGAGCAGATATAGACTCAATAAGCATGGACGAACTACATGGAATCTTCACAACATATAAAATGAGAACTGAACAGGAAAATCCAGTTATAAAAGAAACAACTTTCAAAGCATCCAAAAGGTCAAAGCAAAAGGGAAAGAAAAAATAAAAAGAACATAGTAGCAGTAGTGACATCTCAGAATATGATGAATAAATGGCCAATTTTGTCAAGAGATTGAACAAGGGAACCAATGACAGATATAAAGGTAAGCTTCCATTGATTTGTTTTAATTCTGATGGTATTGGTCATTTTGATAACAAATGTCCTCATAAGAAAAATAAGGGGAATGATGAATAATACTCAAATAGAAAACAAACATATAAAGGCAAAGGAACCACAAAGAAAGTTTTCAAGAAAAGATTATGCACCAAAGAAGATATATCCTCATCAGATGAAGATGAAGTCAGTGAAATTGAGACAGAAAGAGTTCTATTCATGGAAGTAGAAGACTCTAATAAATAAGACACCAAAGAAGAATATGAAGAGGCATAAGTTGACTACCGAGAAGAATTGTTGACTACCATAGAAGTTATAAGAAGAGAAAAGAGGAAAAACAAGAAGCTACAAGAAGAACTAGACAAGAAGGAAGACACTCAAGAAATAGAGCAGATCATCATGGAATTGAAGGTTCAAATAGAATAATATAAAAGAATTGAAGAAGCACTCAAAGAACAATTAGAAGAAAGAGACACGATCATTGGAAATTTGGAAGCAGAGATTCTCATATTGAGAAGTGATCTTCAAAAGAAAAATATGCAGAACAACTCAAAAGTTTTGGATTACATTATCAACATTCAAAGGCCTAATCATGAAAAGTCTAGACTTGGATACAATCAGACAGAGAAGGATCAAGCTCCAAAGCAACAAAACAAGAAACATATCGAAAAATTTATGCAGAAACAATCAAAGGGGATAGGAAGACCTACAAGGAATATTACAGGGACACTCCTCCACCGAGAAGATTTAGATTTCAGAATCAACGAACGACAAAAAGAAATAGGCCTCATGAAGAAGCAATATTCATAAGAGTAACTCCTTTAAGAAGATATTCAACTCCCATGTATCAAACTATAATTTTGGGTTTATGTTATGCATGCAATAATTTTGGACATAAAGCTGTAAATTGCAGAGCTAATAGCAAGAATATAAATGGTTATCCAAGAAGGCCTAGTGAAACACAGAGAAGAAGCTACAACAGGTTTGAATCATTGAGCACTGAAGTGGAATGCTACAAGTGCAATAACTTTGGACACATGGCCAAATATTGTAGAATGACAATGCCTCCTAGAGAACCACAACATAACAACAACAGTAACAGACAAGAGCCTCAGAAGAGAACATGGATAAGAAAGCAGAATCAATATAAAAATGGAGAATGCACACTTGCTCTATAAGCTAAGAAGAAGAAGCATGGTTGGTATGTTGACAATGGTTGTTCAAAAAATGAGGAATAGGTGAACAAAGACTAGGTCCGAGAGATCGCAAGATTGGAAATAAAACGAGATGAAGAAAATTCTACAGAGAAAAGGAAAGATGTCAGATACAAAAATATTTGTAAAATAAATGAAATAAAAGGACAGGTAAATAAGGAATAGGTTCAAGAGATTGCACTTTCAAGCATTGTAGTGAAAGATGAATCCACAGACAGAAAGAAAGAATTCAAAGCTCAGAGAGATGATGAATCTACTAATGAATATGATGATTAATACACTTCAAAGAAGGAATTGTTCTAAGCCATCCAACTTAGAGACTCCCAGATAATATGAATAATAGACAGGGGGAGTCTATGCGATAGCTGATATAGACCAGAGAACCATCCTTCGAGCAACTTGTAGAATTTGAGTAGACAGATTCAATGCATTCAGTTAGCAGAAGTACAATATGATGGTGCATGGTTGATGCACTTGTTTATGGTACAGGTTCATTATAGGTTGTTTGGACAGGTTATTGTGATAGGTTATTTGTATAAGTTTCGTGCATGGTTGATGCATTTGTTTATGGTATAGGTTGAGGTACAGGTTGATGTATGGTACATGTTGACATAGGTTATTGGTACATGTTGGCATAGGTTATTGGTGCAGGTTGTTACAGGTTGATTACATGTTGATTGGTACAAGTTTAAAACAGTATATATCACAATGATAGTGTGACAATGATTCCATCATTCTACTTCTACGTCAGGGCGGTTGGACAGGGCAAGGAAAAATGGTTTTAGCCACCTTCTGGTTGTAGCCGAAGAACATAAGGGGTTGTATCCTTCTTTTGGTTGTAGCCAAAGAATTGGGGAGTTGGAGTGATATGGGATGTCAAGGAAAGAGTCAGAAATGCACAAGAGGCAGACACATTCTTCCAGACCGTGACCTCGTACCTGCAGTAAGAACCCACAGGGATAAATTATGGAGGCTACCAGATGATGGAAGGAGGTATTTTCACTTACAGAAACAGATTGTATATCCCAGATTGTGACGAATTGAAGAGGTTCATAATGGATGAACTGCACAAAAGACCCTACACTGGTCATCCAGGATACCAAAAGATGATTACGGCCACCAGGAAACAATTCTATTGGCCTGGATTGAAGAAATACATAGCTGAGTACTTAGCCAAATGAATAGAATGCCAACAGGTAAAAGCAGAACACCGACACCTAGCAGGATTATTACAACCTCTACCAATCCCGTAATGGAAATGGGAAACCATCTCCATGGATTTCATCACCGGATTACCAACATCGACCAAATAGAATGACGCCATCATGGTAGTGGTGGATAAATTGAGCACGTTCGCTCATTTTATCCCCATCAAGTCAACTTGTAAGGCAATAGACATTGCCAACATATTCATGAAGGAGATATTCAGACTGCATGGTATGCCGAAAGAGATCGTGTCTTACAGAGACACGAAATTTACTTCCAACTTTTGGAAATCACTGATGGCTAGTTTGGAGACCAAGTTACTATTTAGCATAGCCTATCACCCTCAAACCGATGGACAGACGAAAAGGGTGAATCAAATATTAGAAGACATGCTCAGGATGCATGTAATGCATCAACCCAAAAAGTGGGAAGATTTCCTACCACTAGTGGAATTCGCCTACAATAACAGCTACCAAGAATCCTTAAAGATGAGTCCCTTCGCAGTCCTCTATGGTAGGCCATGCAACACTCCTGTCAGTTGGAGTAATCCCATAAACAAAATTTCTTTTGGACCCGACATGTTGAAAGAAATGGAACAACAAGTGACTCAGATAAAACAAAACTTGAAGGTCGCTCAGAACCGACATAAAAGTTTCATCGACCAAAAGAGAACTCCAAGAGAGTTCAAGACGGGAGACCATGTATATCTTAGAGTTAGGCCTAGGAAGAATTCTCTAAAAATGGGAGCCTATGCCAAGTTGGCACCTCGATATTGTGGACCCTTTGAAGTTATAGATAGAGTGGGACCTGTAGCCTATAGGCTAGCACTTCCTCCCATAGTAAAAGCACATAATGTTTTCCATGTTTCATTATTGAAGAAATATGTACATGATCCTAATCATATAATTGAATGGTCTGTGATCCAGGTGGAACCGGAGGGACAATTCCTACCAGAACCTCAATGCATACTGGACAAAAAGGAAACCCCGCTCAGGAACTGAACCATTACACAGGTCAAGGTGCAATGGAAACATTTTGGACCAGACGAGGCTACATGGGAAATGGAAGATGCCATGAAACAAGCATGTCCGATTTTGTTTACCCCTATACATACATGTCATATTTATAGATAGAACATCGAGGATGATGTTTCCTTTAAGGGGGAGGGAATTGTAACACCCCATTTCCCCCAGTCTGTAAAAATAACTATACTAGCCAAGAACTATGGCAAACTCAAAGATTGTGAATGTTGAATTAATGGACCTTAGTATAAAAGGTCCGAGGAATGTAAATGATGAATGAATATATGTTGCATGACTGTTGAGAGGGGGATGTGCTGAAAAGGGACCACGATGGCTGATGAGAGGTGGTGGAAGGGGTCGGGAGTGGTTGCGTTAACTTCCACCGAACCAAACCATACTGGTTTGTACGTGGTCGGGAAAACCAAAGCTCATTCTCAGACCCCTAAATTAATTACCCGCCCAGATGGTAGGTGGGGAGGCTCCTTAAGAGTAAATGAGGGGATGGGGCGAACCGCCCATCCGTAGGAGCTCTCAGACCTGACCATCGGATAGGGAATTTTGTACCACACGCAACCTCGTAGAAGGAAAATAAGTGTGGAAGGAGGGGGGGGGGGGAAGGAGCATAGAGACGGACACACAAACGCGACAGGAATTGTAGAAGGAGAACCAGAGGAGCTCCGAAAATTACAATGAGTTATGAGCAGAGGAGAAGGAGAGTAACCTTCGTCCTTGATTTTCGACAAATGAGAAGTAAGAAACTGAGTCTCAAAGCATCGTGGTTTAGCTCGGGGGTGGCCAGTGGTAAATCTGATTGGAGTCGCTGAGCCTACGGTTGGGTGGAAACGAGCACCCCTCTTAGCAGTTGTTTTACACCTGGTGTTTTCTGATAAGTGTTCATGTCCTGTATTTCAAATTTGAATGTCCCTAAAATGCATGCTCATGTTTGTACACTTATAGATGATTGATTTCTGCATAGAAGTGTTTGCCTGGTGTTTTGATCAACAACAATGAATGCATGCTTATACTTATATAACTATAATTGATTTACGTATAGAAGGAATAAGTTTTGATTTTGAGCTCGTTCCTTGGAGAGTTGTCCCATGTACTTGACCCCAGCCATGCCCTGGGTTGTTTTTCCCCGAAGGCACCTCCTTCCGGGAGGCTCCAGCATACTCCAGAGCTGGAGTGAGTTCCTTGAAAGGACCACCATTTTTAAATAAATACTTAATATTACCTCACCCTTGTCACAGAGTTCATAGCTCAATGATTTAAGAAGGCCTCTCAGTCAGGTCATCCAGCTTGGTGATAATTACCCAAGAATCTGTTGAAGGATTTTATGGCCTAAGTTTGGAAACCTTGCACCAAAAAGAATGGTCCTCTTTGACTTTGGTATTTCGGCATTTCGGCACCCGGGATACCTAAGGAAAAGTTTCCTTGTCCTCACATGTACCGAAATCCCAAAAGAATATAGTGTGGTTTGAGTTTGGTATTTCGACGTTTCGGCACCCGGGATACCCAAGGACAAGTATCCTTGTCCTCACATGTCACGAAATCCCAATTCGTGAAACCCCGAATGATATAGTATGGTTTTATTTTGGTATTTCGGTGTTTTGGCACCCGGGATACCCAAGGACAAGTGTCCTTGCAAGATACCAGATATATAAAATATGCATAACAGAAATAAAATGCTAGAAATGGCAGAATAACAGTAAAATATCCAGCATAATCTACACAATAACACATAAATGATATAAGAACAACAATAGAAATAACACTTTGATTCATAAAGAAATGTTCACAGGCCTCTTCGAGGGGGCAACCTCCAATCGAGCAGCGCTCTGTTACAATAATCTCCAAGCTAGGATTTTCATACCCTCGACCCTTATTTATACTAAATATGTCTATTAAGAGAAGCATCTAGAGGAAGATCCTTCTAGAAGCGGAAGCTTCTATTAGGTCTTCTTACATCTGCCTTATTCTATTTTATTGAAAGGCCTTATTAATATTGAACTTTATTACATCAGAATACATTGATCTACCTATGTGCGGGTTAGGAACTTAACATGTTCTCCCCCTTAAAAACAACCTTGTCCTCAAGGCTTGAGATGTGGAAACTGCTGCAGAATGGTAGCTGGTTCCCAAGTGGCATCTGCTGGAGTCATATCTTTCCACTGTACTAGCACTTCCTTGATGGTTCTCTGATGCAGGCGACACTCACATTGGTCCAAAACTGCTTCGGGCCAAATGGATCCTTCTTCAGCTAACTCTGGAAGGTTGGTTTGAATTTGGCACCTCGTTCCAATCACCTTCTTCAAGCATGAAACATGAAAACTAGGATGTAGCTTCAACTGAATGGGCAGAGCTAACTGATATGTGACTTGTCCCACATGCTTGAGAACTGTGTAAGGGCCATAAAATTTGGGTGCTAGCTTCTGACAATGCTCGGCCTTGAGGGAAGTTTGCTTATATGGTTGCAGTCTCAGAAACACCTGATCC
>ML790562.1:150531-189574 GCA_009831015.1 Picea engelmannii
AGTTATGAGCAGAGGAGAAGGAGAGTAACCTTCGTCCTTGATTTCCGACGAACGTGAAGTAAGAAACTGAGTCTCAAGGCATCGTGGTTTAGCTTGGGGGTGGCCAGTGGTAAATCCGATTGGAGTCGCTGAGCCTATGATTAGGTGGAAACGAGCACCCCTCTCAGCAATTGTTTGACACCTGGTGTTTTCTTATAAGTGTTCATGTCCTATATTTCAAATTTGAATGTCCCTAAAATGCATGCTCATGTTTGTACACTTATAGATGATTGATTTCTACATAGAAGTGTTTTCCTGGTGTTTTGATCAACAACAATGAATGCATGCTTATACTTATATAACTATAATCGATTTACTTATAGAACAAATAAGGTCTGATTTTGAGCTTGTTCCCTAGAGAGTTGTCCCATGTACTTGACCCTAGCCATGCCCTGGGTTGTTTTTCCCCGAAGTCACCTCCTTCGGAGAGGCTCCATCATACTCCAGAGCTGGAGTGAGTTCCTTGAAAGGACCATCATTTTTAAATAAATACTTAAGTTTACCTCACCCTTGTCACAGATTTCATAGCTCAATGATTTAAGAAGGCCTCTCAGTCAGGTCAGCCAGCCTGGTGATAATTACCCAAGAATCCGTTGAAGGATTTTATGGCCTAAGTTTGGAAACCTTGCACCAGAAAGAATGGTCCCCTTTGAGTTTGGTATTTCAGTGTTTCGACACCCGTGATACCCAAGGACAAGTGTCCTTGTCCTCACATGTCCCGAAATCCCGATTCGCGAAACCCCGAAATGATATAGTGTGGTTTGAGTTTGGTATTTCGACGTTTCGGCACCCGGGATACCCAAGGACAAGTATCCTTGTCCTCACATGTCACGAAATCCTGATTCACGAAACCCCAAATGATATAGTATGGTTTGAGTTTGGTATTTCGACGTTTCATCACCCGGGATACCCAAGGACAAGTGTCCTTGTCCTCACATGTCCCGAAATCCCGATTTGCGAAACCCCGAAATGATATAGTGTGGTCTGAGTTTGGTATTTCGGCGTTTCGGCACCCAGGATACCCAAGGACAAGTGTCCTTGTCCTCACATGTCCTGAAATCCCGATTTGCAAAACCCTGAAATGATATAGCATGAATGGACTGTGATATAGCATGAATGGACAGGGAGCAGGGGAACGCTTGCATCGCGATTCTCCGAATCACGAAATCCAGGAGCACCTCTCTGGTAAAGCCTGTGGTCATGGCCAATGATCACATGGTTAAGGAAAAGGAAAGGTAGGGTCTACACTAGGCCCCATAGAAATTTGGGGACTCTGTTCCTCGGAGAGAAGAAGAAAAAGCCAAAAAATTTAGTTCCTGTAGTGGGTGTGTTACAGAGCCAGTGGCATCCAAAACCCTAACCCAATGACCTGGATTAGTCCAAAACCCTAATTCCTTAACCTGAAATAGAAAACCAGCGGAAAAAACCATGTGCCGAAAAAACCACCTAAATACATGACAGGTTTCTCAAGGTAGGTGTCACGTTTCCTGAGGCAAAAAAAAAATTCTCAGGGGCGCTACCCCCAAACCCCTTGCACCACCCTCAAACCCCCCTGTGTGCCCAACACATACGTTCAGACACTACTACTCGCGCAAAGAATATAACACATACCCAACATTCTCCCACTTGTTGTTTTGTTTGCATACAGGGGGTTACAGGGTTACATAGTCAAAAATCCAGGACATCAATGCCCATGGATCCTCTACACCAAAAGAACTTCTCAGTGCTCACAGATTTTGTTAATGAGTCTGCAACATTATTCAAAGTGTCCACCTTCATCAGTAATACTTTCTTTTCTTCAGTCATGTCTCTCACAAAGTGATAATGAACATCAATGTGCTTTGTCTTTGAATGATAAGCAGGGTTCTTCGCCAAAAAAATTGCACTCTGACTGTCACACTCTATCCTTACAGCTTGTTTTACCAACCCAATACTTGAACACAATATTTGTAACCATACTTATTCCTTACTTGCATGAGTGGCTGCCATGTATTCAGATTCTGTAGTTGAAAGTGCCACTACAACCCGTCTTTTGCTCATCCAACTTATTGCTCCTCCAAACAGGTTAAACACATACCTGCTTGTATATCTCCTATGATCCAAATCTTCAGCCCAGTCTGCATACACAAAGCCATGTATATCGACCACTCTGTCCAATCCTGGTCTTCCTTTGTAGCACAATCCATAGCTAGTAGTGCCACGCAAATACTTGAAAACCCTTTTTACTGTTGTCCAATGCTCCTTCCCTAGTTTTGACATATACCTACTCAAAACTCCCACTGCATGTGTAATGTCTGGTCTAGTACAGACCATTGCATACATCAAACTACCAACTGCACTCGCATATGGAACATGAGACATGTCCTCCTCTTCTTCATGTGTATTGGGACACTGATCCGTAGATAACTTTACACCAACAGGAATAGGAACCTTGACCGGTTTACATTCCTTCATATTAAACCTCTGCAATATTGTCTCGACATATTTTCTCTGATTTAACCAAGGTTTCCTCTTTTTTCGATCTCTTTTAATTTCCATGCCCAAAATGAAATTTGAAGCACCAAGATCCTTCATGTCGAATTTAGAGGACAACTGAGTTTTCACATCTTGGATAATCTCCTTGTTGTTTCCTATCAGCAACATGTCATCCACATACAAGAACAAATAAATCAAATGATCACCAATTAATTTAGAATACACACAATGATCCTCTTTTCTTCTTGTGAAGCCAAGTCCCAGCATATAAGTATCAAATTTTTGATACCACATCCTTGGTGATTTTTTTAAACCATATAGGGACTTTTTCAGCTTGCATACCAGCTCCTTCTTTCCTTTCACAGCATAACCTTCTGGCTGCTTCATAAAGATTTCTTCTTCCAAATCCCCATGCAGGAATGTTGTCTTCACATCCATATGTTCTACTTCAAAATCAAATGCAGCAGCAACAGATAACAAAAATCTTATAGAGGTTAACTTGGCAATAGGAGAAAAAATCTCACCAAAATCAATTCCCTCAACCTGGGAATAACCCTTTTCTACTAATCGAGCTTTGTATTTCTCCACTTTTCCTTCTGCATTCAGCTTCTTTTTAAATACTCATGTTCTACCAATGGGCTTTCTTCCAGTTGGCAACTCCACTAGATCCCAAGCCTCATTCTTATCCAAAGATGCCATTTCTTCTTCCATGGCCCTTTTCCAGAGATTTCCATCCTCTGAATCCACTGCCTCCCTGACATTTCAAGGATCATCATCAGTAATAGACAAAGCAAAATTTGAATGAAAATCAGATGGACTATACCTTTCGGGTAACCTTCTTTCTCGATCTGATCTCCTCAATAGTGGAGTATGAGGATCTTCTTCTTCTGATTCATGTTCTTCTGTAGAGTCTGCTTCATCATCCTTTAAATAGAACTCCATCTTCTCTGGTTCTTCCTTACTTGGTAGGACTTCCTGTTTAACAACATCCTTCATTTCTCTAAATACCACATCTCGGCTATACACTACCTTCTTAGTTTCTAGGTTCCAAAGCTTATAACCTTTGAGACCATCTTTATATCCAATAAAGATACATTTTTCATCCTTCTTATCCAGCTTACTCCTATTTTCCTTTGGAACATGAACATATGCATCGATGCCAAATACCTTAAGATGTGTGAGAGAAGGTTCCTTACCAGTCCATACCTCTTGTGGAGTCTTGTCACCCAATGCCGATGAGGGTGATATGTTGACCAGATAACATGCAGTACCCACTGCCTCTGCCCAGAATTCTTGCCCTAACCCGACACCACTGAGCATGCACCTTGCTTTTTCCATTAGCGTCTTGTTCATCCTTTCTACAATTCCATTCTACTAAGGTGTATATGGAGTAGTCTTCTGCCTTGCTATACCACACTTCTTACAGAATTCTTCAAATTCATTCCCGCAGAACTCTCCGCCGTTATCTGTTCTCAGCATCTTAATTCTTTTCTCTGTTTGATTCTCAACAAGAGCCTTAAACTCTTTAAACCTTTCAAAGACTTCAGATTTCTTCCTAGGTAAATATATCCAAGTTTTCCTCAAGAAGTCATCTATAAATGAGACATAGTACACAGATTTTCCCAATGATGGGACCGACACAAGTCCAAAAACATCACTGTGAACTAGTTGTAAAATTTCTTCTGCCCTCGTTGCACCAGAGGGGAATCTTACTTGATTATGCTTCCCATATAGAAAATTTCCACAGAAATCAAAATCCAGAGAGCATTTAGACATACCTTCAACCATACCTTTACCGTGTAGTAGTCGAAGACCCTTCTCTCCGATATACCCTAGTCTTTGATGCCACAACATAAAATTTTCTCTAGAGACTGTAGGAGTTCTTTCTTCTTCAACTCCAATATCAGGAACAACGGAGCTATTACACCCATCACTAATAGTGCTTCCTAGCATCTTATACAGATTTCCAAACCGAACTCCCTTCATCAACACCATTGCTCCTCGAACCATCCTGCAAGTTCCCTTTTCAAAAATTGTTTTTACCCGTGCATCTTCCATTTTGATTATAGAAATCAAATTTCTGGCCATACCTGGGATGTGTAGAACACTAGGCAGTGTTCTAATCCTTCCATATATGAGTCTCAACTTGACCCTTCCTCTTCCTATGATTTTGGTTGTCGAATCATTACCTAAGAAAACATTACCTCCATCATACTTTTCATATTTGCAGAACCACTCCCTGTGGAGAGTCATATGAAAGGATACACCAGAGTCAATCAACCATCCCTCATGATCTGCATGTGTGCTTGAAGATGCCAAGTACACATCCCCTCCTTCTTCCTTGGAGGTATTTTCTTCTGTAGAAGAAGATTCTTCAGATCCCTTCTTTTTCTCAACTTTGGATCTACACTGCTTCTTGTAGTGCCCTTCTTTTCCACACCTCCAACATATCCTTACAAACTTTCCAGGAGATTTAGATCTACCCTTAGACTTAGATCTCCCACTTGAAAAATTAGATCTATTTATTTCCTGGGAACGTCCTCTTGCAAATAATGCGTCTGTGCTATGTCCTTCCATATTCTTTCGTCTCATATCCTCAGAAAACAAGGATGAGACCACTTCTTCAAACTTCAAAGAAGTTGTATTACTACCTATGGCCACAACTAGACTATCCCACAAGTTTGGTAAAGAACACAACAAACTAATACATTTATCTTCATTTGAAATTCTAATCTCAATAGATACTAATTGACTTACCACAATATTGAAGGTGTTCAAATGCTCTGCCACCGAGTCTCCATCTCTCATCCTCAAGTTATACAACTTCTTTCTCAGGAATTGTTTATTTACCAGGGACTTAGACTGATACAACTTCCCCAACTTTTCCCATAAATCCTTGGCTGTAGCTTCCTCTGACACATTTAGTAATACTGAATCGGAGAGACATAGTCGAATTGTGCTCTTTGCCTTCCGATCCATCTTTTTCCAGTCATCTGCAGAATTTCTTGTAGGTGTAGTACCTGGATCTACCACAATCCACTGATATTTGTCCACCAAAACATCTTCCATATTGAGCTTCCACAGCTCAAAGATTTTCCCATTAAACTTCTCGATCTCCATCTTCGAATTGCTTTCCATTTTTTTTCACCTAAAAAACAATACCGCAGATCTCCCACTATAACAAGGCTTATCACAGTCCCGAGCCAAACCCTTGACCACAAAGGAATCCCCCTGAAGCAAATAAATCTCTGATACCAAATGTAAATCCTAACCTTGTACAATGTCTACTGTAAATAGATATTTAGAAAAGAACATAAAAGATACAATGGCAAATACAAACATTACACAGAGATTTTTCCCCTGGAAACCCAAACCGGGAAAACCAACATATATTATATTCATTCATTGTGTTACATTGTTTACAATACAATATACATATAGGAGTCAGCGGCATCCAAAACCCTAACCCAATGACCTGGATTAGTCCAAAACACTAATTCCTTAACCAAAAATAGAAAACCATTGGCAAAAACCATGTGCCAAAAAAACCACCTAAATACATGACACGTTTCCTGAGGCAAAAAAAAAATTCTCGGGGGCGCTACCCCCAAACCCCTTGCACCCCCCTGCGTGCCCGACACATACGCTCAGACACTACTACTCGTGCAAAGAATATAACACATACCCAACACATCTTTGGTCCTACTCTCAAATGGGTAGGCTCTTTCATTAACTCAGCAAAATAATTTGGCAAAATACATAAGTATACCTCATTCTAAAATCAAGTTGCAAAAATAATGCTCATATCATAAAACAGACAAGGATATTGAATTCGTGGTGTCAAATTACGCAAAAATGACTGTCTCCACGTCTTGATCCAACTCTGGAACTCCTAGGCCCAAGAATAATTTTGTATGAGTTTTCGTGCCCTCTGAAACCTGCAATAATGACTGTACCTCACATAAAAAAACGTGCTCGACAGGTCGTATGTTCTTCACGATTCTCCTCCATGGTTGGGCAGATACATGTTTTAATAATAAAATTGGGCATTATAACCCATGTGGTACCCACGAACTAGTGGTTAGGGGCTGATGTATTAAGGCGTAGGCTTTGGTGGAAGTTCTGGGGTCAATCCCCACGGACTCCCCTTTTGGTTTGGATTTGTTATATGTTGTATACAATGTATGTCCATTTTGCTATATTTAGCGGTGGCGCTAGAAGGTTATCCAATGATATATAATTGTGGCTATAGTTGGCATTGTCTGCCAGATTTGGCAGACCTGCAACCTATTTTGTTTCAAAATTCGTTCACGGGTTGTCCTTGTGCATTTCCCGCCTGCCATGTGGCAGCCCCTAATTGGGCCACATGGTGGACTTTCATTGGGCCATGATACCCCCTGCCAATTCAACATGCCACGTTAGCCATATGGACTATATGGATTGCCACGTGGCACGATCTGATTAGTCCAAAAAGCAAAAAACCAAGTGACACATGGCAGCCTCTGGTGCTGCCATGTCATCATCATGATGTCAACATGCCATGTGTCACTTCCCTTCTCCTTCCACATGTGTTGTACGGACATTGACATCATCCGTATGGATGATGACATCATCAATACGAATTCTGACTCATCCCCTTCTGACTGGGCTAGGTTGACCAAACTTTGACCAAAAATATATTTCAATCTGTGACTCTGTTTGATGAGATGTTTGTGCCATTAGAAATCTTGCGAGGCGCTCTTAGCGATCATGCAATTTTCACTGAGTTTTGGGAACTTTTAATTTTTTTCGTTTCTCTGTCTGCTAGATCCATTCCGAGCATTCTGAGTTGCCTCTGTGAGTTCTGAGTTGTTATTAGCCTTCTTTGGATCCTTTTTGGATCACGCCTTCCTACTGAGAGATTTTTGGAACACCAAAATCTTTCATCAATCAACAAGTAAGTGAGGGAAGAGTCCCCTCACTTTGTCCTTCTCTATCCACTTTTCCTTTCTTGGATGTGTGCCTTTTAATCCTACTCGAAGATAGTCAACATCACCCCTGCGTGAAGTCCTCATCCTCCTATCTAGGGTGATATCTTCCTGTAACTCATCCAAGTACTCAGGTGCAAATTCATCAATTGAAGGTATTGCAACTTCCTCATCTTGATCCATGATCATGGGAGGCTAAATTTTTTTCAAATTCTCAACATTCACAACTGAGTAAATCTATATGTAAGGTGGAAGATCTAGACGAAAAACATCGGTACCACTTTTCTCCAAGATAGTGAAGGGTCCATAACGAATGGGATTGAGTTTCTTACCTTCACCCTTCAAGCTCTCCTTGCTGATGTGAATCCGTACACGGTCTCCAACTTGGAACTGATGATCAACCATGTGCTTGTCGTGCCGAGCTTTATACTTTGCTTGACTTTTCTCCAATAGTTCTTTGACTGCCTGGTGTATCTTCTGGATCCTCTGGATGAACTTGCGAGCTTTATCCTCTGTTCTTCATTCATATCGATATATCTCCCATACATCAATTCCAAAGGAACCTTTGGTAGGTACCCAAAGCATGTCTCAAAAGGTGAACTCTGAGGGGATGAATGTAAAGCTTGGTTGTACACATGTTGTACATAGGGTATCTGTTCATCCCACAACTTGGGATTCTTGATGCAGTAGCCTCGAATAAAAAGTACCACTGTTTGGTTTACCACCTCTGTTTGTCTGTCAGTCTGTGGATGGAAAGAAATGCTCCTCTTCAATTTGGTGTCAATCAGCCTCCACAAGTTAGTAAAAAATTCCCCAAGGAATCAAGTATCTCGTTCTGAGACAATGGATGTGGGTAATCCAAAGTGAACCCAAACATACTGAAAGAAAATATTAGCAGTCTCCTCAGCAGTGATTTTCGTTTTACATGGAATCAAGATACACATCTTGCTGAACCTATCCACTACAACATACAAATAATCATGACCCCCTTTGGTCATTGTTAAACCCCCTACAAAATCCATGGAGATAGTTTTCCATGGATGGGATAGAACATGAAGTGGTGAGTATATCCCTAGTTTTCTATTAGTGGGCTTACAAGTAGAACACATCACAGACCCCTTTACATATTTAGTTACAATTGCTTTCATTTGAGGCCAATAACAAAACCTATGAAAATGAGACATAGTTTTTCCTACCCCAAAATGCCTAGACACAAGAGAAGTGTGAGCTTATCGTATTACATGGACTTGTTCACTTGTAGGAATACATAGATTTCCAAGATGGTAGAGTAGTTTTCCTTGCAAAAAATAGTTCTCTACCTATGCACCAAGGGTTAGCTTCGCATATACTTCTTTAAAATCTTCATCGATGGCATACTGTTCTACATAGCTATCATGATATAAAGAAGTGTTCTTCAAAATAATAGAAGCAATGATAGGAGGTCTATAAAGCATATCAACTACCTTGTTACTTGTATCCTTTTTGTACTTAATTAACAAATGAAATTGTTGTAGAAAACCCATCCATCTGTACTGTCGATATTGTTGCAATTTGGTCTATCCTTGAAGATACTGTAAGGGTTGGTGATCTATATGTATGATTGTTTCCTTTCCTAACAAGTAATGCTTCCATTTCTTTACGCTTTGGACTAATGCATACAATTCTTTATCATATGTAGGATAGTTAACAACAACTTGGTTAAAGGTTCCAGAGTGGTAACAAATAGGCTTACGATATTGCATCGATATTGCACTCATGAAGTATCCACTAGCATCTGTCTCAATCTCAAAAGGTTGTTGAAGATTCAACAATGCTAATACTGGTGCAATACTGATCTTCTCATTCAAAATGTTGAAAGCAATTTGTTGCTTTCCTTCCCACTGAAAAGTGTTCTTCACACTGGTTAAGGAATGCAAAGGAGCTTCTATAAAGGAGAATTTGGGAATGAATCTCCTCCAATACTGGACTACACCTAAGAAGATTCATACTTTGGTTACACTTTTTGGCTCAAGCCATTTTACAATTACATCAATTTTGGAAGGATCAATTTTCAATTTTCCTCCTCCTACATTATGACTTAAGTACACAAGTGCAGTCTTGCCAAATTCACATTTAGACAATTTTACATACAACTTTTCCCTTTGCAAAGTATCCGATACTTGCTTTACATGCCTCACATGTTCATCCCAAGTCCTGCTAAAAACAAGAATGTTGTCTAAATATACAATCACAAAGTCATCTAGGAAAGGCCCGAATACATCCTTCATCACACACATGAAAGTTGTCGGAGAATTACAAATCCCAAATGACATAACTAACCACTCAAACAATCCCTATTTGGTTTTAAAGGCAATTTTCCATGCATCCTGTTTTGATTTGATGATATCCACTGTGCAAATCCAACTTAGTGAAATACACAACATTCTTCAAATGATCAAGTAAATAATCTATACAAGGAAGAGGGTATCGATTTTTCACCGTGATTTTATGTAAGGCCCGGTAATCGACACACATTCTCCATGTACCATCATGTTGGCAGCCAATTCACATTTTTCCGTTGTCTTATAAGCTGCCTACACCAATGTTTTGCAAACATCAATTTTTTCATGGCAATTTTTAAATAAACGACACTTTTATTCTTTGTGCCTTTTTACACACTTATTTTCATTTTGTTTTCACGACTGTAAGCGTGAAAACTTAGTCTTTCGAAGTTGCATTAGAATCACTATTTGAATTGTCGTTACCTTTCTTGTCAATATGCCTATTGCGCTTACATTGCACTTATCGTTATGTAGCTGGCTAAACTTTCAAACCGTACTCATTGGACATTTTTGTGTTGATTGTGTGACTTGGTTTTATTGAGTTTGTATTGCATTGGTATTTGGATTTACACTTTATTTGACCTACTTGATCATTGGTTCCATGAAAATACATAGGGTTTATGATTAAATCTCTCATATATATCTTTTAATATCATGCCTATGTTTGTTTTTTCATAACTATTGGCTTGTTGGTTATATGAAAACATATCAACACGTTGGTTAAACTATTGATTATATGAGCTGATACATTGGCGCATAGTTGAGCTTGGTATTGATTCCATTTTGAATGTTGGTGGTTAAAAACTTTGGCATAACATTGATTGCGCGTTGGATTATACACTCACCATTGTTTTCATTGATCGACCAATTGATATGACTGTTGAACTATGCTATAATGGGTTGAACTACTATGTAAATCGGCGGTTGTACTTTGGCAATTACTATTTTTCATGGCAGAGATAAGCTCCACCACCTTCGCACGATGGCATTTATGTCTATCCCTTATGCCCGTTCACTTCGGTTAGCTCGAGTAGCTCTGCTCCTGTGTGGTTGTGATCCAAACCCTCGGCTTACCATGTGCTCGGCTCCATGGCACCAGTCGTGCGAATCGAGCCAAACGACAACCAGGCCCTATTAATGTTTGACAATGCCCGCAAAGATTTGGAAGACAATTGTTGGCTCGCCTTCATGCAACGATTTGAGGGTTTTAATCTTTGTGTAGCACGACAGTTTTCCATGTCGTTCGATGGCTGTAGAGCCAAGGTGGGCAACATACAGTTGGAGATCGATGAGAAGTTTATCAGCTCTGCTACAGGGTTACCTGCCTCAGGACAGCGTTGGTTTAAGAATTGTAAGGTCGAGGAAGTGCCATGGACACTACTGTTTCTCTCACGCAAAGTCACCTCGTGTGACATATAGGTATGCCCATATCTATGCTCAAACCACGATGGCACGACCTATTAATGCTAGTCAAGCAGTTTGTGACCTGTGAAGGTCGATACGGGCTCGTGTTTCTCTACCACCTGCGTTTGCTGATGATTTTTATAGGGTATCCTTTAAACATGCCTTTCTACTTTCAACGCAACTTACATAAGATGTCAAAAAGATTTAAAAGGCAGAAGGCTGACAATAGCCTGTTCCATCATGGGCTTATTAAGCTTATCGTTGTTTATCATTTGAGTTTTCATGGTGATAGCTGGAGAGCTTTCATCGCTCGTAATGGTTTTGAGGATTTAGACCCTGTCCCGGTTGACAAGCCTGTGGTAATTGAAACCAAGGCCGAGCCGCCTGTACCCTTACATGTCCTACTGCCTAAACCCTCGGCCGACCCTGGTGTTGACTTACCAGACATTGGAAATGAGAAGTTCGAGGCTATTAAGAAGCTTGCGAGCAAAAATCCCAAGGCAAACCCTGCTGCGAATGCCAGGGGTAAGAAGAATGCCTGTCTCATTTCGAGAATGGCTAGAAACAAGTCTAAAGCCTCTGTTGAGTCAAACCCTATTGTCCTTAGTGAGGATTCGGATTCCGACGTGGAACGATTCTTAGTCAGCGAGTACCCTTACTCGCAGGGTTTATGCCCCGAACCACCTTATGATTTCGTGACGAATCTTCCCCCCTGCCTAAGAAACGATCCCAGCTACCCTGGTATTAAGTTGCCTAACGAAACCCTCAGTCATGTGATCAAACCCTCGCAAGCTCTTTCAAACCCCACACAGTCTTCCTGTGACCAATGCGATTTATGGTTGGAACGTTATTACATTGATGTTCCCATACTCCAATCAAAAATTCAGTCGCTGGAAAGCCAAGTTGCATTATTGACCAATCAAAAAGACCAACTCCAAGCAGCTGATAAGAAACAGAAGACAACAAGCTCAATCCTTTTCAAAAATGTTGAATCGGCTACGGCAGTTATCAACTCTAAATTGGCATGATCAAGTTGTCTCGTCGCTGTACAGGTATGAATTTTAATATCGTTTTAGTTGCGTGAGTGAACAGGTTGATATAACGATTTGAATTCTGTTTTCGAATAGCTCTGTTACATTTTGAATGGCTCTGTTATAATGTGTGCGTCCTATATATAGTTTTGCTCTAAATAAAAAGAAATTTCGATTTGATATATGATTTGATCATTCCCAGTATAGCTATCGATAGATTTTTATCGGATTTGAGTGTTCTTCGTTTGGTTTTGATTGATTGGTTTGCCTGATTGAGTTAACGAAATTGTTGGTTTTCTTTCAATTCAATTCGTATTGTATCCACTCCCAACAGGAAGTTTTTCACGCTCAATTTAGAATGCGATTCGTTTGGATTTGATTTCGTTATGATCCATATGCTGTGGTTGGTAAACGATTTTATTGAGTTTGGTTGTTATGATATGTTGTGTCATATAATTTTCCCAATCGGTAATACCACTCTGTTCAATTTAATTTGGAAAGAACGACTCTGTTTTTATAAAACCAATATGCTCATTTAAGTCTATGAAAGTGCGCCCGAATCATGGAATGGATTCGATTCATGACAACTATGCTAAACCCCAGCCGATTGATTTTCTTGATTGGATTGATGTTAGTTCGATCATTTTTATGAGTTGGATTCCGATTGTAATTGTTGTTCTATTCGATTTTAAATTTGTAAAACGAATTGGTCAAACTCGGTTATAATTCGTTTGATTGGAATGATGTTTTAATCAAAGCAAATCTATCTTGTTTTCCCAGTCTGCTAAAAACAAACGATTGGATAATTCTTGTAAACCCTGTTACCAACTGATCGATCTCATTACGATTTCATTTGCAGACAGTTATGCACCAGTTTTGGTTTAATTCGCTTATGGTATAAATCGATTGCTATGTCGTTACAACTATAACGATTGGAAAATGATTTTGTTTGAATTCGGTCGTATCTCCTATTTAACCATTACCTGTGATTTGTTTGATTATATCGATTTCAATTGGATATGAAACGATTGCATTGTTGTTCCATATGATTTTATCACTCAATTTTATGATAACAAACAAAATAGAGTACACCTTTCTCTGTATTCAGTTGATTGATTTTGATCCTATTTGATTTCGAATTGTAAAACAATTTCAATTTCATTGATTCGTTTTCAAATAGCTATTGGATGATAAATCGAATTTAATTCTTTATATGATTTGAATTGATCTCAATGTTGATTCTGTGTCTTATTTAGACCAGCTACAGAATCACAAGATTCTGTAGCTAGGTCTGTAGATTTAGATTTTTATTATTCTCTTTAACAAATATCATTCTAACTTGTTCATTTTTGGTCCTTTTCAGGTGAATTCGAATTGCATGATATTTGATGGACAGTCTAGAGGATATTTGTGTGTTTAGTTTTATTTTAGTTTCCTAGTTTAGTTGAACTTGGGAGATCTTCCCAGATTTTATGTAAACAGTTTGATAACTTCCACAGGGAGGTTTTACCCCGTGGAAAAACTTATAAATACTTATTATTTTTGTAATAAGGATCATCCTCACTTGTGGGAGAACCATGCTATGGATTTTTAATACAAACTGAGACAGAAGTTGATGTTCTGCTACAGCTTTCTCTTTTCATAATATCAATCTTTTGTTTCATGTTTATGTTTATCAGTTTGCATTTGATTAGTGACTACTTTAGCTATCATAGTCTTTTGCAAAATGATATGAATTGATTAATGTGATACATGCCTGATTTCTTTCACTAATTTAAAAAAATCAGAAATTACTTGATTCAGTTCATGAATGACAGATTTCTCTTCTTCATCAATTGAATTATTTTGTATAAGTCTTTGCATACTGGTTTACCTAATTGTAGAGTTTTATAAATTATATGATTGTTGTGATTTTTATGTCTTGTTTGTCCTGTAAACACACTTGAAGAGCATTGCAACTATCGTTTACGAGAAGCTTCTGGATTATTCGGTGCGGGTTTCCTCCCTCCGATCTGCTAAAACAGTCATCATACACAGGGAAAACCTGGAGCATTTCCAGGTCAGTTTGTTATTTATTTGTTTAGTATTTTTATTAGTAATCAGAATTAGTATATTAGTAGTTTAGTTTAGTTATTTTTCTGTTTTATTTCTTGTTTATAAAATTATAAAATCAACAAAAAATATCTTTCTCTGTCCTAGGGCAGAATGCAAATGAGTTTTTCAGGTTTTATTTAAATCTGTAAATTGTGGATATTGTACATTTTGTGAATAAGTTATATTTCTGTTAGTAGTTAGATAGTTAATTAGTTAGACTTAGTAGTTAGTAGATTGTATATATAGAATAGTTAGATTAGTTAGTTTGTTTTAATAGTTAGTTTTAGTTTATTAGTTTGTTTTATTTATTGTTAGTTAGTTTAGTTTGTTTTGTTTTGTTTTAGTTAGATTAGTTAGTTAGTTTAGATTAGTTTTCTTTTGTTTTCTTAGGACCTTAGATCGGCTAACGGAGCCGCTAAACCCGTCAGGGTGGTTCATCCCAAACGGCTTGGGTTATTAGACAACCCCGTACCGGTTCCACTCTCTCGGTTGATGGACAGTCGATTTCGCTCGTCAAAAAATGGTGCTAGAAGGAGGGCATGAACTTAATTGATGGCACGAGGCGGTCGCAAGACTCCTCCCCCCCCTAATCGCTCACCTATAGTGACTAGAAGTCGTTCACAATATAATATTCCCCTTCAAACAACAACTACTTCAACCGACGATCCACAGATCACAGTTAAGCCAACAACCCCTAATCCTACAGGTGGTGACATACAAGAGATTGTCCACCAATGTCTTATTAAAACACATAGTGCCTTAGCCCGTTTGAGGCAACCAAACCGTCCATGGGGTCAACCTTTGAACTTATCTGATATTAGAGAACAATTAGGTGACACAAAACTCACTTTGAATCCTACAGATCCAAACCTAAATCCTGCTGCAGGAGGATCTGGGATACCTCCTTCACCACCTCCATCATCTCCTTCCTCTTCTGGAGGAGATTCCTCTGATGAAGGAAATTCACCTTCTCAGCCTTCCACACCCACTACCCCAATGGCAAATCAGAACAACCCTGCTAGACCCTGGCTTGATCAAGATGTCGTAGCCGTACCTGGAGCTTAGCACCTTTTACCTAAGAACCCTGAGAAATGGCTTCCCAAGTTTGACCCTGACTCAAAACAGATCGCTGAAGATCACATTAAAAAATTTATGTTAGCCATAAGACTCCGCAATGTTGAACATGAAGACGTTTTCTGTAGGTTGTTCCCTTATACTTTCGAGGGTAATGCATCCACATGGTACTTTTCCCAGCAACCCCATACCATTGTGTCTTGGGAAAAGTTTGAGTCATTCTTTTTTGAAAAGTTCGGAGACGGTAAGCCTCCGGAAGTCTTAGTCATGGACCTTTCTAGCTTAAAAATGAACCCAAAGGAAAAATTTAAATATTTTAATCAAAGATTATTAACACTTAAAAACCGAATCCCTGTAGATTATATGTCTGCTGAGAGTCTTATAATAGCTTACTACACTAAAGCTTTGCATCAAAGCATAGCTATTTGGGTTAAACGATCTAAGAAAGCGACGTTGTTAGAAGACTTCGAGGAGGCCAGCCAGATAGAAAAAGACATACTTAGTCTTAAAGACTCTACTAGCAACGAAACTAAGACTGTTCCTTCTTCCAAAAAGAAGATTGAAATCCTCCCTAGACCCACTCAAAGTAAAACAAAACCTGAAAACTCTGATTTGGAAAACTTAACCAAAGTTGTTCAAAAACTGTCAAATCAAGTTATAGATTTAAAGAGGTCGACCGAAGAAGCTTCCTCAAGTAAAGGACCTTACAAACCCCCATTCTGGAATCCTTTTCCCACCAACCGACCTAACCCAACCACCGAAGTCCTAAATCTAGAAAGTCTGCAATGTGCCCTTCAAACAATTCTAGAAGCCCAAGATAACTTGATGCCTCCTGAGATTCCTGAGGAGGTAGTTGAACAAGAGATAGTCCAAGAAGAAGAGTCTTCTCCAAACATTTTTGGACACTTCTCGGATAGCATCTTTCAAGCCAACTTTGAGACAATTCATCCTTATAACACTAAGAGTAAGACAGCAAATAAAACCTCTTCCGAAAATACTACAACTTCGCCTCCAAAGCAATCTAAATCAGCTGAAACTAAACATAATAATGTAAGCCCCAACTTAGACTATGATGTAGTTGAAGATCTTAAAAAGTTAAGGGCTAACATTTCTATTTATGAGTTATTGAAATTTCCGTTTTTGTTACAAAAAATGTTGCAAAATATTTCAGAGAATGGAAAAAATGGTAATTCTAAGGTAACAAGGTTGTGCAAAACAAAGTCCCTCAGAAGACTCCCACTAAAAATAATCCTGATCCTCAAGATAAAGGAAGTCTTCCTGTAAACAATGTAAATAATGTAAATAATGTAGATAAAGTAGCTTTAGAAACTGCGAGTAAAAAGCCACAAGCTACTACTCTTAGTACTCGCAAGAATGTACCTCCATTTCTATTAACTTTCGAGATCTTTAATAGAAACATGCATAATTGTATGGTAGACTCAGGGGCGTCATCCAATGTGATGCCTTGGTCTGTTTGCCAAAAGATTAATGCCGAAGTTGAACCCTCTACTTTAAAAATCATACAACTTGATCGGACAAATGTCAAAGTTATAGGCGAACTAAAGAATGTGCTAATTAGATTATCTTCTAACCCAAAAGTTCATCAAGTTATTGATATAATTGTTGTGGATATTCCAGAAGTGTATGGTCTGTTTTTGAGCAGGGACTGGTCGGAGCATTTACATGGTTATTTCGCGACAGATTGGTCTCATCTATGGCTTCCAGAAAACGACAAGCCTAATAAATTCAAAGTGAATCGTGAGCGCTACCTCAAGTCCACGGTCACAGATTTGAACGATCCCAACGAACCGTATACACCTTCTGTTGATTCACCTAAAGTACAAGGGATGGACACCTTCTTCGGAAATTTCATGGCCGAGGTTTCACCTATTACCAATCTAGAACAACAGTCCGAGATTGTAGCATATATGTAGCCAACATCTTCCATGCAAAGGTCCCATGTACCCGATGCAGATAAAATTTAGTCTCTCTATTTCGACGGGTCAAAGTCCAAAGAAGGAGCTGGAGCAGGCTGCGTCATTATCGATCCGGCAGGTAACAAAACTTTGATAGCATGTAGGTTGGAATTTGAATGTACTAACAATACTGCAGAATATGAGGCTTTACTGCAAGGTCTCAGAAAAGCTTTGGATATGAACATTCAAAATTTAACCGTCTTTGGCGACTTTGAAATAGTGGTTAGACAGGTAAGAGATTCTATCCACTGTCTTTCTCCGCATCTCAAAAGTTACCAGTATGAGGTATGGAACTTAATGAGTAAATTTTCTGATTTCAATATAAATTCCATTCCTAGATTGAATAACTCTGAAGCAGATTTATTAGCTAATGTAGCTTCTAAACTTCTTCCTGCAGAAGGCTTGTCTCCTGACGCATTCTCCGTTGAGATGTTGTTTCGGCCATCTATTCCGGACAACATCACGAACTGGAGAGTATTTGACGATGATCAACAGATTATTAACTTTCTGCAGATGGAAGAAACCTTTCAACGCACGATGATAGACGAACATACACACGATGACAGTTTGCGCGATTTCTCGGTAATACCTGATCCGAAAACTCCTGAAGCTCTATCGGATATGGTAAACTCGATCCCAAAATCTGTAATTAGATTAGAGAAGTTTTATGATTTTCAAGATAAATTTAAAAAGACGGTCAATTGTAAAACCAATAGTTCCTCGTTATCTTATGAAAAAGTGAACTTAGGAACTAATGAAAATCCTCAGTGCATTAACTTAGGCTTGGGATGTTCTCGACAAGAAAAAGTTGCATTTATTAAATTGTTCAAAGAATTTAAAGATGTCTTTGCATGGACGTATGATGACCTCAAAACTTTCGACCCCAATATCATACAACATGTCATTCCGATGAAGCCCCAAACCTTACCTTTCCAACAAAAACTGAGGAAAATGCACCCTAAACTGGAACCGACCGTTCAAAAAGAATTGAATAAGCTCCTTAGTGCTAAAATAATTTTTCCTATTAGGCACACTCAATGGGTTTCTAACCTCGTCCCAGTCTAAAAGAAGAATGGGGAATTCCGACTCTGTGTCGATTTTCGAAACCTCAATAGAGCGTCTGATAAAGACAACTATCCTGTCCCACCTATGGAACAGATCCTTCAACAGGTATCTGGTTCCGAGAGGCTATCCTTTTTGGATGGTTTCTCTGGATACAACCAAGTCCTGATGTCTCCACCAGACCAACTAAAACCTACCTTCCATACTCCGTGGGGCACTTATGCTTATCGCAAAATGCCCTTTGGATTGATTAATGTCGGAGCCACTTTTCAGAGAGCAATGGACATTGCTTTCTGAGGTTTAATCAATCAGTCTGTCGTAGTTTACTTAGATGATGTGACTGTGTTTTCTAAAAACAAAAACGATCATCTAGCTCACTTATGAGTCGTCCTACTGCGATGTCATAAATATGACATCTCCTTGAACCCCAAAAAGTCTATCTTTGCAGTAGAACAGGGTAAAATCCTAGGATTCATTGTGTCTAGCGAAGGAATGATTATTGACCCCGACATGACTCAAGTCATCGCAAAACTTCCCCCTCCTACATCCAAAAAATCCATGCAGTCTTTCTTAGGCCAGATTAACTTCGTGAGAAGATTTGTCCCCAGTTTCTCCGAAATGGTCAGGCCTTTACAGAACTTGATTAAGAAAGACACCCAGTATCACTGGGGACCCCTAGAAAACCAAGCTTTCAATGCGATAAAGAAGGCCATAATAGACGCTCTGTCTCTCATGAGCCCAGATTTTTCACAAGACTTTACACTCTACACTTTTGCTTCTGATCGTTCCTATGCCACCGTCCTTACCCAAAAGAATGCCGAAAACAATGAAGTACCCATCGCCTTTATGAGCTCCTCTTTCAAAGGCGTTGAACTTAATTACCCAGCAGTTGATCGACAAGCCTACGCTGTTTTCAAGGCAGTTAAGCATTTCCGGTCCTATCTTTTGAAGTCAAGGACGAAAGTCATCATCCCTTATCCAGCCGTGAGGAACTTGTTAGTGCAAAAAGAACTGGGAGAGAAGAGAGCCAACTGGGTCACCTCCTTGCAGGAGTATGACTTAGAAATTACCCCATCTTAGATAGTGAGAGGCAAGGGGTTATGTAAGTTGGTTGCTGATTCGGAGTCAGGACAACAAGAAGAAAGTAATACGTCAAACCTAGGACAAAGCGAACAAAGTCTAATCTATTGCACGCAAAACCTTGTTAGTCCTTGGTACGACGATATAAGATTCTATCTTGAACATGGGTCAGCCCCCCATCACCTAGACCCCGCTAAGAGAAGAGCGTTGAGATTAAAGTCTGCCTCCTTTCATCTGGTTAATGGTATCCTGTTTCGTCAGAATTTTGACGGCGTACTGATGTGTTGTCTTGAAAAATACGAAGCAGAGAAGGTCTTGCTAGGGTTGCATGCAGGAGAAGCTGGTGGTCATTTTGGTGGTGACACCACTGCTCATAAGGTTTTACGAGCCGATTATTACTGGCCCACACTTTTTAGAGATGCCCATGCCTTGTGTCGTAAATGTATCATTTGTCAGAAAGCATCAGGGCGGTTGCAAAAACCAGCCTTTCCGTTGCAGCCCGTTACAGTAGATTCTCCTTTTCAGCAGTGGGGCCTTGATATCATAGGTCCAATCAACCCCCCATCCTCGCAACAGCACAGGTTTATTGTGACAGCCACAGATTACTTTACACGATGGTCTGAATCGGCTGCGTTAAGAACTGTCAACACTAGTCAGGTTATTGCCTTTCTAAACTCGAATATTATCACTCGTTTCGGTATCCCTGACTGTTTGGTCTTTGATAACGATTCTTACTTTTCCTCTCTTGAGATGAGTGAGTTCACCTTAGAAAAGGGAATCAAGCTGAAGTATTATGTGAGTTACTACCCCCAGGGCAACGGACTGGTAGAATCAACAAACAAGAACTTGATCAAAATAATCAAGAGAACCGTGGTTGAAAATCACAAAAATTGGCACAATGCACTGCTTAACGCATTATGGGCTGATAGGGTTACACCAAAAACTGCTATAGGTAACTCCCCCTTTTTTCTCGTTTATGGCAAAGAAGCAATTTTGCCACCTCACATTCTTCTTCCTTCGCTACAATTGTCACAAAAAGTCCAAGAAGAAGATTGTCCCCCTCTGGAAAACCGGATTAATGCTTTGATGAAGCAGGAAGAGGTAAGAGACCAAGCTAAGCGTAAGTTAGATCAACATCAAAAATTGGTTAAAATTTGGTTCGATTCTAATTCTATTTCTGACAGGAATTTTGAAGAAGGTGATCTTGTTTTGAAGTGGGACAAACTACACAAAGGAAAGGGAGAGCACACAAAATTTCAAAACTCATGGCTTAGACTGTTTTTAATTGCTGAAAAGTTGGGTCCTAGTTCTTTTCGATTGTAGAATCTTAAAGGGCAGCTTGACACCTACCCGGTGAATGGTCAAGCCCTGAAGAGATACTTTGCTTGATGACAACCTTTGTATTTTATGTACATATCTTGATTTTTGTATGCTTTTTCGTTTGCTTTCTGTTTTTGATTTTGAGTTGAATTTTACAGTTTGTGTTTTTGAACATGCACATACCTGTACACTGAACTATTCAGACAAAGACGAAAGAAATTTTCTTCGCTGAAGTAACTTCTGAAAAATTTGTACAAACATCAATGATATATTGCTGAAATTTATATCTGTGTTGGAAAAGTCTGTTGTTTGAAAGAAGTCTACTGATTTCGATCCCAAACTAAAGTTCATCATGATCATCTATTATCTTTTTACGCTGTCCCTTTTCCGTAAAGGAATGACTCAGAAGATGTCTCCCTGTCTTAGGAAGTTTTTTTTGTAAATAAAACATATCTGGATCTAAATAAAGGACAGTTCTAAAAAATTCTGATGAGGTCTAAAAAAATATGTTAAAGAATCATGATTTCCAGCGTCACCCCGCTCAGCTATATATCTATGAAAAAAAAATAAAAAATTATGAATAAGAGTTGTGGGAAGTGCTGGTAAACCCGCCGAGATGCTGAACAGGTTTGCTGGCAGCGGGTAAATGCATGCATGGCACCAAGAAAACTTCGCCGGGGTACTGAACAGGCCCGTTGGCAGTGAAGCAATGTTGGGTATATGAAAATTCGCAAAAAAGGAAAACCTCTTTAATGTCCTTTATTCTGATTCAGAACTTCTTGGCAGGATACAGATGTCAGAGTGGGTTAAATGGAAACCCTGTCGAGGCTATGGACACCTACTGGTAGCAGTGGCTATGCCAACAGTATTGAAGATTTTATCTTTAACATCGTGATTTGTTGGTCTTAAGATTGTAATCAGTTTTCATCTTTTAAAACATTGCTGGAAAAGTTGGTTAATAATGATGTTTATACTATTTTCTGGTTGTTATTTTTGAGTTGAAATTTTCTTTGCTGTCCTAATCTGAATTGGTTTCTTTTGATAGAGATAACTGCTTCTACTAGTGTGTCGCCATTGTTGGCAGCCAATTCACTTTTTTCCATTGTCTTATAAGCTGCCTACACCAATGTTTTGCAAACATCAATTTTTTTGTCGCAATTTTTAAATAAACGACACTTTTATTCTTTGCGCCTTTTTACACACTTATTTTCGTTTTGTTTTCACGAATGTAAGCGTGAAAACTTAGTATTTCGAAGTCGCATTAGAATCACTATTTGAACTGTCGTTACCTTTCTTGTCAATATGCCTATTGCGCTTACATTGCACTTATCGTTATGTAGCTGGCTAAACTTTCAAACTGTACTCATTGGACATTTTTGTGTTGATTGTGTGACTTGGTTTTATTGAGTTTGTATTGCATTGGTATTTGGATTTACACTTTATTTGACCTACTTGATCATTGGTTCCATGAAAATACATAGGGTTTATGATTAAATCTCTCATATATATCTTTTAATATCATGCCTATGTTTGTTTTTTCATAACTATTGGCTTGTTGGTTATATGAAAACATATCGACACGTTGGTTAAACTATTGATTATATGAGCTGATACATTGGCGCATAGTTGAGTTTGGTATTGATTCCATTTTGAATGTTGGTGGTTAAAAACTTTGGCATAATGTTGATTGCGCGTTGGATTATACACTCACCATTGTTTTCATTGATCGACCAATTGATATGACTGTTGAACTATGCTATAATGGGTTGAACTACTATGTAAATCGACGGTTGTACTTTGGCAATTACTATTTTGCATGGTAGAGATAAGCTCCACCACCTTCGCACAATGGAATTTATGCCTATCCCTTATTCCCGTTCACTTCAGTTAGCTCGAGTAGCTCTGCTCCTATGTGGTTGTGATCCAAACCCTCGGCTTACCATGTGCTCGGCTCCATGGCACCAGTCGTGCGAATCGAGCCAAACGGCAACCAGGCCCTATTAATGTTTGACAATGCCCGCAAAGATTTGGAAGACAACTGTTGGCTCGCCTTCGTGCAACGATTTGAGGGTTTTAATCTCTGTGTAGCACGACAGTTTGCCATGTCATTCGATGGCTGTAGAGCCAAGGTGGGCGACATACAGTTGGAGATCGATGAGAAGTTTATCAGCTCTGTTACAGGGTTACCTGCCTCGGGACAGCGTTGGTTTAAGAATTGTAAGGTCGAGGAGGTGCCATGGACACTGCTATTTCTCTCGCGCAAAGTCACCTCGTGTGACATAGGTATGCCCATATCTATGCTCAAACCACGATGGTACGACCTATTAATGCTAGTCAAGCAGTTCGTGACCTGTGAAGGTCAATACGGGCTCGTGTTTCTCTACCACCTTCATTTGCTGATGATTTTTATAGGGTATCCTTTAAACATGCCTTTCTACTTTCAACGCAACTTATATAAGATGTCAAAAAGATTTAAAAGGCAGAAGGCTGACAATAGCCTGTTCCATCATGGGCTTATTAAGCTTATCATTGTTTATCATTTGAGTTTGCATGGTGATAGCTAGAGAGCTTTCATCGCTCGTAATGGTTTTGAGGATTTAGACCCTGTCCCGGTTGACAGGCCTGTGGTAATTGAAACCAAGGCCAAGCCGCCTGTACCCTTACATGTCCTACTGCCTAAACCCTCGGTCGACCCTGGTGTTGACTTACCAGACATTGGAAATGAGAAGTCCGAGGCTATTAAGAAGCCTGCGAACAAAAATCCCAAGGCAAACCCTGCTGCGAATGCCATGGGTAAGAATAATGCCCGTCTCATTTCGAGAATGGCTAGAAACAAGTCTAAAGCCTCGGCTGAGTCAAACCCTATTGTCCTTCGTGAGGATTCGGATTCCGACGTGGAACGATTCTTAGCCAGCGAGTACCCTTACTCGCAGGGTTTATGCCCCGAACCACCTTACGATTTCGTGATGAATCTCCCCCCCTGCCTAAGAAACGATCCCAGCTACCCTGGTATTAAGTTGCCTAACGAAACCCTCAGTCATGTGATCAAACCCTCGCCTGCTCTTTCAAACCCCACACAGTCTTCCTGTGACCAATGCGATTTATGGTTGGAACGTTATTACATTGATGTTCCCATACTCCAATCAAAAATTCAGTCGCTGGAAAGCCAAGTTGCATTATTGACCAATCAAAAAGACCAACTCCAAGCAGCTGATAAGAAACAGAAGACAACAGGCTCGATCCTTTTCAAAAACGTTGAATCGGCTACGGCAGTTATCAACTCTAAATTGACATCATCAAGCCGTCTCGTCGCTGTAAGGTATGAATTTTAATATCATTTTAGTTGCGTGAGTGAACAGGTTGATATAACGATTTGAATTCTGTTTTCGAATAGCTCTGTTACATTTTGAATGGCTCTGTTATAATGTGTGTATCCTATATATAGTTTTGATTTGAATAAAAAGAAATTTCGATTTGATATATGATTTGATCATTCCCGGTATAGCTATCGATAGATTTTTATCGGATTTGAGTATTATCCGTTTGGTTTTGATTGATTGGTTTGCCTGATTGAGTTAACGAAATTGTTGGTTTTCTTTCAATTCAATTAGTATTGTATCCACTCCCAACAGGATTTTTTCACGCTCAATTTAGAATGCAATTCGTTTGGATTTGATTTCGTTATGATCCATATGTTGTGGTTGGTAAACGATTTTATTGAGTTTGGTTGTTATGATATGCCGTGTCACATAATTTTCCCAATCGGTAATACCACTCTGTTCAATTTAATTTGGAAAGAACGACTCTGTTTTTATAAAAACAATATGCTCATTTAAGTCTGTGAAAGTGCGCCCGAATCATGGAATGGATTCGATTCATGACAACTATGCTAAACCCCAACCGATTGATTCGCTTGATTGGATTGATGTTAGTTCGATCATTTTTATGAGTTGGATTCCGATTGTAATTGTTGTTCTGTTTGATTTTAAATTTGTAAAATGAATTGGTCAAACCCGGTTATAATTCGTTGGATTGGAACGATGTTTTAATCAAAGCAAATCTATCTTGTTTCCCCAGTCTGCTAAAAACAAATGATTGGATAATTCTTGTAAACCTTGTTACCAATTGATTGATCTCATTACGATTTCGTTTGCAGACAGTTATGCGCAAGTTTTGGTTTAATTCGCTTATGGTATAAATCGGTTGCTATGTCGTTACAGCTATAACGATTGGAAAATGATTTTGTTTGAATTCGGTCGTATCTTCTGTTTAACCATTACCTGTGATTTGTTTGATTATATCGATTTCAATTGGATATGAAACGATTGCATTGTTGTTCCATATGATTTTATCACCCGATTTTATGATAACAAACAAAACAGAGTACACCTATCTCTGTATTCAGTTGATTGATTTTGATCCTATTTGATTTCGAATTGTAAAACAATTTCAAATTCATTGATTCGTTTTCAAATAGCTATTGGATGATAAATCGAATTTAATTCTTTATATGATTTAAATTGATCTCAATGTTGATTCTGTGTCTTATTTAGACCAGCTACAGAATCACAAGATTCTGTAGCTAGGTCTGTAGATTTAGATTTTTATTATTTTCTTTAACAAATATCATTCTAACTTGTTCATTTTTGGTCCTTTTCAGGTGAATTCGATTTGCATGAGATTTGATGGACAGTCTAGAGGATATTTGTGTGTTTAGTTTTATTTTAGTTTCCTAGTTTAGTTGAACTTGGGAGATCTTCCTAGATTTTATGTAAACAGTTTTATAACTTCCACAGGGAGGTTTTACCCTGTGGAAAAACTTATAAATACTTATTATTTTTGTAATAAGGATCATCCTCACTTGTGGGAGAACCAGGCTATAGATTTTTAATACAAACTAAGACAGAAGTTGATGTTCTGCTACATCTTTCGCTTTTCATAATATCAATCTTTTGTTTCATGTTTATGTTTATCAATTTGCATTTGATTAGTGACTACTTTAGCTATCATAGTCTTTTGCAAAATGATATGAATTGATTAATGTGATACATGTCTGATTTCTTTCACTAATTTAAAAACACAGAAATTACTTGATTTAGTTCATGAATGACAAATTTCTCTTCTTCATCAATTGAATTATTTTGTATAAGTCTTTGCATACTGGTTTACCTAATTGTAGAGATTTATAAATTATATGATTGTTGTGATTTTTATGTCTTGTTTGTCCTGTAAACACACTTGAAGAGCATTGCAGCTATCGTTTACGAGAAGCTTCTGGATTATTCGGTGCGGGTTTCCTCCCTCCGATCTGCTAAAACAGTCATCATACACAGGGCAAACCTGGAGCGTTTCCAGGTTAGTTTGTTATTTATTTGTTTAGTATTTTTATTAGTAATCAAAATTAGTATATTAGTAGTTTGGTTTAGTCATTTTTCTATTTTATTTCTTGTTTATAAAATTATAAAATCAACAAAAAATATCTTTCTCTGTCTTAGGGCATAATGCAAATGAGTTTTTCAGGTTTTATTTAAATCTATAAATTGTGGATATTGTACATTTTGTGAATAAGTTATATTTTTGTTAGTAGTTAGATAGTTAATTGGTTTGACTTAGTAGTTAGTAGATTGTATATATAGAATAGTTAGATTAGTTAGTTTGTTTTAATAGTTAGTTTTAGTTTATTAGTTAGTTTTATTTATTGTTAGTTAGTTTAGTTTGTTTTATTTTGTTTTAGTTAGATTAGTTAGTTAGATTAGATTAGTTTTCTTTTGTTTTCTTAGGACCTTAGATCGGCTAACGGAGCCGCTAAACCCGTCAGGGTGGTTCATCCCAAACGGCTTGGGTTATTAGACAACCCCGGACTAGTTCCACTCTCTCATTTGACGGATGATCGATTTCGCCCGTCAACACATCCTTCTTTGGAACCACCATGATCGGAGAACCATAAGGAGATGAACTAGGCCTAATGACCCCTTGATTCAATAATCCCTGTACCTACTTCTTGATCTCTGTCATCTCCACAACTGACATCCTGTACATGCCCACATTAGGAAGAGGAGAATCATGCTGAAGATGTATCTCATGTTGGATTTCCCTCTTAGGAGGTAATCCATCTGGTTCCTGAAAAATATTATCATACTTATAAACAATATCAATTAATTCCTTTTTATGAGATGGATCAAACCCTTGGAAAACATCGGATGTCCCAACATCTTTCTCTCTTACAACCATGAGTACATATCTCTTATTAGTGTTTATGAGTCTTTTCATTTTCCCTGCACTAACAAGTGTTGTATTTACCCTCATGCTGTGATCTCTAACAATATATTCCACTCCCCCTTTAGTAAGGTGGTATTTTTTATCATGATGAAATAAGACTGCTTTTCTATCATAAAGATAAGGGCTTCCCAACCCTATGCCACATATATCAAGTGGTAAAACATCCAAATCCACTTCATCAATCAACTTTGAAGCAATAGAAAATATGATCCTACATTGTTTGGTGACATTAAGTTTTGCTTTATCACATACCCAACCAGGAGGATAAGGCTTCGGATGTGATTTCATTTCAAGACCCATCTTCTTAACAAGTGCTTCAGATATTAAGTTTACTTGGGAACTTGGATCAAATAATGTATCTATCTTAGTATGTTTAGATACAACTCTTATATGAAATAAATCATTCCTCTTTTGTTCATCAACATGAGATTCATTATTGGAACATGAAGTAGCATGAAGAGAATCTTTACCTTGTACTCCAACTGCTATGATCTTTCCTTCATCTCTTGAATCATAAGCAAGATCTTGTTTCACTATAGCAACGGTCTTTGTCTTCCCCTTTCCACCAAACAGTTTTGGTTTCTTTTCTCGATGCGGTTTCCAACAGTGTTCTTCATCATGACCACTCTTCTTGCAATGAGTGCAATGTGGTTTTCCTCCTTCTCTCATCATTGTAGCAGTCTTCTTGTCCTTCCTTTTAAACTTCTTAAAAGTATTATGTGGGAGATTGGAAGGTTTCTTCATGGGATCTTATTGAACATGTTTCCACCTGTTCTCAAGGTGAGTGGCTTGCACACAAAATTCATCAAGACTAGTGGGGTTAAACAAGAGCAAAGTATGATGAATATAACTATGAAGTGAACCAATATACTTCATTAAAGTTTCATAAGAATCCAAAGGAATGTTCAATGCAAGAGATTTTTTCCTAAAATCTTCTATGAAACTTTGTACAGTTTGACCTTTACTTTGCCTTAAAGTTTGTCATTCCACCATTGCTTTATGTAAATACCCTAATGGATAAAATTGCTTCCTTATTTCTTATTTAAATTATGACCACGAGGAAAGAAGATTACCACACTTAATTCTATCCTGAATCTTTCTCTCCCACCATACGAGAGTGATGCCTTCCAACTAAAGAGAATACCATTGTACTTTAACCTTCTCTTCATCAATATGTTGGACACGACAATACACTTCAATTTGTTGGATCCAATTATCTAGATTTTCAGGATTAGCATCTCCATTAAACATAGGTAAAACAAATTTGACATCAAGCTTTAATAATGGTTTCTTAAAAGAGGCTTTATGGCTAGAATGATGAGAATGATGAGAATGCTTGGAGGAAGAAGAACTAGAACTTGAAGGTGAAGACGGAGGCTCAGGAGGATCTACTCCAGCCCCTTGGTTTACTGAAGCATCATCATTTGCATGTTCTTCCTTTTTCTTCCCTTTCTTCTTCATCCTCTTCTTGTAATATCCATACATTCATTCGACCATTTATGACATGCGATAAAAGAACATGTGAAAGTTTTTCTCCTGTTCATCACGCTTGTCCTCTTCTACCATTTTATTCCTTCGGGATGCACGACCAACTTTGGGATTGAAAGTATTAAGAGTTCCTTCACCCTGCGTATTCTTGGCCCTAGTTAGCATTCACACTCAAAAATTCAAGTCAAAGATGACTTCTATGATACCAACATGATCCGAGATCTTTTCATCGTGACTTAAAATAATTGCATTAAATGGGCATAAATTAAAGTGCACCATTAAAGAAGGGAAAACTAAAAAATGAAGAGACATAAGCATAAGATCTGAACACAAAAAATTGATAACAGAGTTCGTCCCTAGTGGACTATGTCTCTGGGTCCTGCTCTCAAATGGGTAGGCTCTTTCATTAACTCAACAAAAGAATTTGGCAAAATACATAAGTATACCTCATTCTGAAATCAAGATACAAAAATAATGCTCAGATCAGAAAAAAAACAACATCACTGAATTCGTGGCGTCGAATTACCCAAAAATGACTGTCTCCACGCCTTGATCCGACTCTAGAACTCCCAGGCCCAAGAAGAATTCTATCTCGATTTTCATGCCCTCTACAACCTGCAATAATGACTGTACCTCGCATCGAAAAAACGTGCCTAAGAGGTCATACGGTCCACATGCCTCCTCCTCTATGGCTGGGTGGATACATATTTTAATAATAAATTCATGCGTTATAACCCATGCGGTACCCACAACCTAGTGGTTAGGGGCGGATGTATTAAGGCGTAGGATTTGGCAAAGGTTCCGGGGTCAATCTCCGTACACTCCCCTTTTGGTTTGGATTTGTTATATGTTGTATACAATGTATGTCCATTCCACTATTTTTAGTGGTGGTAATAGAAGGTTCTCCAATGATATATAACTGTGGCTATAGTTGGCGTGGTCCGCCAGATTTGGCGGACCCACTAACTATTTTGTTTCAAAATTCGTTCACGGGTTGTCCTTGTGCATTTCCCGCCTGCCATGTGGCAACCCATCATTGGGCCATGTGGAAACCTATCATTGGGCCACGCTTCCCCCTGCCAAGTCAGCATGCCATGTCAGTCGTACGGATTTCCATGTGGCACAATCCGATTGATCCACAGATCGATCCAAATATCCAAAAGCTGGGTGACACGTGGAATCCTCTGGTTCTTCCACGTCATCATGTTGACGTCAACATGCCACATGTCATTTCCATGATCCTTCCATGTGTGTTGTACAGACACTGACATCAGCAGTATGGATGTTGAATCATCCCCTATTAACTGGGCTAGGTTGACCAAAATTTGACCACTAATATCTTTCAATTTGCAACTCTATTTGACAAGTCGTTTGCACCATTATAAATCTTGTGACGCGCTCTTCGTGATCATGTAATTTTCACTAAGTTTTGGGAACTTTGAAGTTTTTCCCTTTCTTTATCTGTTGGAGCCATTCTAAGCATTCTGAGTTGCCTCTGTGAGTTCTGAGTTGTTATTATCCTTCTTTGGATCCTTTTTGGATCATGGAGCTTCCCTCAGGTTGTAGCCTGAGAAACTAGGGGGTTGTAGCCTCCTTCTGGTTGTAGCTAGAGAATTGGGGAGTTGGAGCTTCCTTTAGTTTGTAGCATGAGAAACTAGGGGGTTGGAGCCTCCTTCTAGTTGTAGCTGGAAAACAAAGGAAGTTGATTCTTTCATTTAGTATAATTCTTAAAGACATATAAGAAAAAACATTCTGTGGTTTTCTCCTGTTTTGGGTTTCCATGTAAAAACACTGATGTACTATGTATGTGTATGATTGCTCATTTGTTCATTGTGTATTTACTCTGCAACTATTGGATGATAATGCTACATTGATATAACACTTGCATTTTTTTGGTTAACAAAGATTATTGCTCTATTATTGATTCACCCCCCCCTTTGAGTAATCCAACAGTCTGAAGCAAGTTCACAAGTCTTCATTCTACAAGTTCTCATGAGTAAAGGTATGTCATTTATGTATTTTTTTTAGGCTTAGATGATATGGAACATGCTTAAGGTATGTCTTGGAGGCCCTTGATGGTACATGGTTGAGGTAAGATTTTTATATGCTTGAGACACACTTATGGTACTTAGTGTATGGTTGTTATGGTTCATTGTTAGAGGAACATGTTTGTGTTATTGGCATAGGCTTGAGGCTTGTCATATTGTGTTATGAGACTACATATTTGTGATATTGAGGAGCATGCTTGAGGCATATGACTAGAAGAATTTCATGGTATATGGGACATGTTGGGTGAGATACATTGTTGGTACACTTCTTGGTTTATTGGTACAAGGTGTATGGTTGTTGTGTTAGTGGTCTACCATTGATATTGATACATTATTGAGATATAAACTTGGCATATGGTAGTACATGCATAGGAGACATCTCTTAGTGGTGATGGTACTTGGTTGAGATACACTCTTGGTATTACTTGTTCAACATATATTATGGTACATGGTACATTATAGGTTTGATGCTTGATATGATATATGAGATACATTTCATGGTTGGCACATGGTATGATATAAGGTACATGTATTGATGTGCATGGTTGATGTACATGATTGATTTGCATGGTTTACATATGGTATGGTATACGGTACAGGTACATGGTTGGTACATGGTTTAGACACATATCTTGTGATGGTATGTGGTGATGTTGAATCATGCTTGGTTGAGGCATGTGTTTGTTGGACATCTAGTTGAGAGGTGTCTTTGGTATATGATTCATGTGAGAGGATATGGTTGACTATTAGTGACAGTGGAAGTGATAGTGATAGTAATAGAGGTAGCAAAGAGTCAGAGTTCAGAAAGGTGAAAACCCTAGTTCTCATAAGGTGTACACAAGATACAATATAAAAAGGCTACGTACATACGCAGGTTGCAGTATAGATAGGGCACATAGATATGTGAGATGCAACACATACATGTCACATACCTGTTGGTTTTGTTGGTACATGTTGATTATAGGCCATTGGTACAGGTTGTTGACATAGATTAGTACATGTTTACATTGGTATATCTCACAGTGACAATGTCACAGTGGTTTCATCATTTGTTTGGCATTTAACTTTAGGGTGGCAGGACGGGGCAACGATAGGTGGTTGTAGCCACCTTCCATTTGTAGCCGGAGAACCCAAAGGGTTGTATCCTCATTTTGGTTGGATCCAGAGAATCAAGGAGTTGTAGATTCCTTCAGGTTGGAGCCTGAGAATAAGGGGTTGGAGCCTCCTTCCAGTTGTAGCTGGAGAATTGGGAAGTTGGTTCTTCCTATGAATGAATTCTTGATATATATAAGAAAGCATTCAGTGGTTTTCTCCCATTTGTGTTTCCACATAAATATTGGTGTATTGTGTTCTTGATATGATGTTGCTTATGTTTACATGCTTATGATATATTTATTGGATGCATTCATAGATGATACATTGATCATATACTGCTAAACATTATTGGTAAAGATAAAGAATATATATATTGTGGTTAAAAGTGGAATAATTTATCATTACTGATTCACCCCCCCTCTCAGTAATCCAACAACATAATCCTCAATGGAAGTGCTACTTAAGAGTATATTGTTTCAAAATTCAAATATTTGTCAATATATAAAGTGTTAGTACCTATCATTGTGTGTGGATTAGGGGATGATGTTAGAATGAAGAAAAATATAAAATCCATGGAATCATATAATCAATCATGCAATGGTAGGTGATTTGGAAGGATGAAGTACCTGTTTCCTTGGATAACACCGATTTTGAATATTTTTCGTGTTTGTGGATCTATTGAGTTTTGTCTAATATAACTAGGTGGAGTGTTAAGGAAATCAATATGGTTAAATATGTTTCTTAACTATTGTTTCTAAGAGTTGGGAATGTGCAGCTTCAAGAGTATTTTGTAATGAAATTGTTTGAGACATAGTTTGTGTGATTCATTCAAATAAAAGGGATAGTAGGCGAAGTGAGAAATTCATCGTAGATAGTTTATTCTTTATACTTTCATATCACATTAAATTAATAAATGTATTTTTTTCTCCTCGCCTTAAATTCCAAACATGATTATTTTGTACATACATAATTAATATACAAAAAATGAAAATAAAAAACAAAAAATAAAATACAAATCATTTTGTTAAAAAAATTATAAGTTATGCGGTTTTCCTTTGTTTTTTTATTCTATTATTTTTTCCTTTATCCTTTTACCATATAAATAAAATATTATAAAGAAATAGCATATGACCATATAAAAAAATATTCCTTCTTATATTTTACAAGAAGGAATCCTTATATGAAATTTAGTTGTTACTAAACACTAAATAGAAGGAATCAACATGGTCATGAAAAGTATGGCGATATATTGTTCCAATTGTGCATTTTCCAAGTTTACTTAAAAAAATCGAATACTTAATTAAATTAACACTACCTACAGGGCGTGATTTTTGCTCATATTGAATGTATATTAATAACTTGATATTAAATAAATCAATGTTCATCACTATGTTGTATTGTTTCTCCTAATGTTTTTTTTTTCAAATATCAATATTTTTGTATTTATGTTTTACTATAAATCTTTTATGGGTTTTTAATCCTAAATATTATTAGGAATATTAGAAGTTACATAAAAATGTTTCATTGGAAGATACTTAGAAGATATTTAAAAGCCATAGAATATGCTACCTTGGAATGTGTAAGTGGACTCATAATTCCTAGATACTAAGTTTTTCGTTGGTTGGATATGGATAATTCTAGAGCCTGAGCTATTTGATGCATCAAATATTGAGAGGTGTTCCACAGACACACATATATATATTGATTTTATATTTGTTTATTTTTACCTTGGATGCATTGAGATAGTTGTCCATAACCTTCTTGAATCTTTGTGTTATGACCATTAAAGCAGTACCTCCTAATAGAAGGGTGTCATATGCGCATTGAGAGTGATTAATGACCTTGAATATTATTACAATTTTGATCCCTAATAGATTTCAATTTATCCTCTCCTATTCAATATTTCAGCAAGATGTCTCTGCCATTAGGATAAATTGTATAGGGGAGAGTGAACATCCTTGTGTGAGCCTGTGAGTACCTTGAAAGAATGGGGCTGACCTACCATTCACCAAATGGGGAATTCATGGATTAATTATGAATTATTTCATAAAACCAATGAACTATGACTCAAAGCCAATTTTTTCTCTATATTCTAAACTCCATATAGGTGATTTGGGGGGTGAGGGGGTCACGGGGTCACAGGGGCACTATGAAATGCATGGTAAATGTGAGAATCCAAAATTCCAAAGCGATGACTATCTCCTAAAATATAATATGTTCACCATAGAAATGGGAGGGTGTGATGTAATTTTGTGTGGTTGTGCACATTGGGCCCTATCACCATGGATTTAAAGCAGTTATACATGAGCTTCAATAAGGAGGGACATCAATACAATCTCAATGGTATCCAACTAGGCTCCCTTGAAATCATCAACTATCATTGTATGGAAACACTCCTTAAAAAGGGTCGCTTTAGCATTATTTCCCAATTCAATGCCATCAAAGTTCTAGAGGACTCCCCACATACAATTCACCTTGATTTTTAGTTGGTTTTGGCCCCAAACATCACTAGGTGTTTGAACCACCATAAGGCCTATCCCCCTGCGAGTACCTTGAAAGAATGGGGATGACCTACCATTCACCAAGTGGGGAATTCGTGGCTTACTTATGAATTATTTCATCAACCCAATGAACTATGACTCACAGACAAATTTTTCTCTATATTTTAAACTCCATATAGGTGATATGGGGGGTGAGGGGGTAATGAGGTCACGGGGGCACTATAAAATGCATGGTAAATGTGAGAATCCAAAATTCCAAAGCGATGACTATACCCTGAATTATAATATGTTCACCATAGAAATGGGAGGGTCTGATGTAATTTTGGGTGTGCAATGTTTGTGCACATTGGGCCCTATCACCACGAATTTAAAGGAGTTATACAAGAGATTCAATAAGGAGGTGTTATCACACCAAGAAACCCTTTGTGGTTGCAGACCAAAGGTGCTTGGTAACTTAAGAAATGAATATTTTTGTATTTTGTAAATGTGGATCAATGGGATAACTCAATTCAACTTATGACATTCAAACATCAAAATGATAAACAAATAGACAATGCTCTCAAACATTGATTAATCAGCAGATAACTTTTAGATGGGCGAAGAACAGATTGTAGCTAAACCAGTACAACGTAGGGTCTAAGAGACAATCAAGAAAAACTATTATCAGGTTATGAGCTAAACAATGGGATAACAGCCATTCAAAGCTTGACAACACAGATAATAGTTCAGAAAGAAAGATGGAAAGCTGACATCAAAATTGAAAGGAACCTGTGATCTGTATTAGCATAAAAAGTCTGAGTACAATAGCAGATTACTCTATCCAAAATCGAACCCCTTATCAAACTGAGTTCCTAGGCTTTATAGCCTTTACAAACAGTTTTCAGATCCTCAAAACATGGATCTGCTATGCTAAAAATAGTAATTGAAACTAAAATTACAAAATATAAGGCTAATCCCTCAAAATGAGATGATTCATGTGTGTTGATGTGCTGAACAGTCGATGGAGTGAAGCTAAGCCTTCCAAGGCTCCCAAACTTGATCTCATGAAGATAAGAAACGAATGATGTGTCATGTGATCCCTGATACTCTGCCTTCAAAAGTGGACAAATTTAGCGAAAGAGACCCTTTTGGCTTGTATCTCCAAACATAGCTTTTAGATTTGACAAAGTAATGCATAATCTGTTTACTTGAAGGAGATTTATCACTTTACAACCCTCGATTTCTGAATCTGGGCGATATTTCAAGTGATCTGCACCTTTCTTGTTCCTCTACTTCAAAGGCTGCTACAACAAAGAGAAATTTGTTGGATAATGTGGCCCTGGCATCATATCAACAAGCAGAGCTGCTGCAAGCTGTATCAAAACAAGGTCCAGTTCCCTTATGAGCTTGCCAATACATGCACAGATTTCTAAACAGCTTTCAACAGATCTTCTAATACAAGTCAGTAATCAAGAGAAGATGCCACCCAGCTTTCTAGCAAAGTCATCATCATCATCATCTTTTAGATAGTCTTCATCTTTCTGTAGCTCATCTTTTATTGCTGTGACCAGCCTTATTCATTATTGAATTTTCTTGTTCATCCATTACTACAGGCTTATCTCTATTTGAAAGAGCTGATGGTTGATCTTCTATAAAGCCTCCACATCATTAGATGCCTCGGTGTCATCCACCCTAGGAGTAAAAGTGGGCATTTTAGGTGTATAACTGTTGCTGGCTGGAAATTCTCCCTCCTCAACATCTTTCTCAGGTGGTGGCAAGTTAACATTTCCCTTGCTCAAATTGAATCCCTGAATGGATTGACTCTGCCCTTCTTTGTGATGTCAGAAATATTATCTTCATTATCTGTTGAGAAGAGCATTGCATTCCACAATCTGATTTTTGTTTGCTTCATTCTTGAAAGATAAGGTATGCAAAGCTTCTGCTGCCAATTTCTACAAGAGCAAAACCAATTCATATACATAGAGAAAATATTTCCAAATGTTGGACATATGCCACAACTTGACTTTAAAGTCAATCTGTAAGATCCAATACAGGAAGTATCCCAGTCTTTTAAAGTTTGATGAGCAACATACTGAACACTATTAGCATAATTTTGAATATGCAAACCAAAGAAGTGAGAAGTGAAACTTCGCCTGCACCCCAATGTCTTTCAACTTCCAAGCTTAGCATAGAAAATTATAAATTTTCAATGTTTCCAGTTGTCTCTTCCTAGACTCGAAGTTAGATGTCAAACACAAGAAATGAGACAGAGCTAGTTCTTAATGATTATTGAAACAATATCAAATATGTTCATATGACCCCTGAAGCATGCAAGTATAATCTTTATTTACATTTATCAAAAGGTGAGGGATATGGCGGTTTGTAGAAGAATGCCGAATATATATTGTACTTGAATCTCATCCCATCCTATAACAATGTCAATTTTAATGTTTCCATACTCATCATCAGAATAATTGTGACGGGTTTGAGCAATTCCTCTGTTTCCAGATTCAGCATATCTGGGGTTTTCATATAATGCTGTATATGGACGTTTTATCCCATAGCTGACACATCATATGCATATGAATCATATCTCATATGGCCATGATGCAAATCTCTGTCAAAACGCCCACTATATATATCTTCAGTAGGTGAAAACGAGTATCTTAGAGACTGTACAGATCTTTCCTCCATGGCCTGCAAATCCTCGACCATGCCATCTGGATATGAAACCCTTCCCTAGTGGCAGCCCTATTTCTTCGTAGGATACCTGCCAGCTGTAGTCCCCGATCTTATCTGCTACTAATGCTAATGCCCGAGCGACAAATATGAAATCCACCACATCTTGGCACTAAGTAACCTATTCATTCTCTTCTGTTTTCTTCAGCAACAACTACTGGAATGGTTTGCTATAATCACATTTGCGTCTATGCTGGAACTGCTACAGCTCTTGCAAAAGTACCCACACAAACCACAGAAAGGGAAACCAAGCCCGCATTGATGAATATCGGTTTCTTTGGCTTCGATACATATTCATCCTTGTTACAGGAGAGTAACAGTTTGAGTTCATTAAAGCAAGTACATGCCCACATGCTCGGAACTGGAAGCGTTCACAATGTCTATCTTGGTACCAAACTCATCTCCATGTATGCCAAAACTGGAAGCCTGGTGGATGCCCGTCTTGTTTTTGATCATATGCCCGAACGAAGCGTGTTCTCTTGGAATAACTTGGATAATTTTCCTAACCATATGCAGAAGTCAGAACATGGATAAATGACGATGAAGGTTTGAATTTTTCAACTTCTTTCATGCAAATCGGGCATTTATGCCTCCTCTTTTGACATCTGCGCAAAAGATATCAACATTTATCTGTTGTATGCTTGATGATCAGCGAACGAGTGACTTTCTTCAAATGTCCTGCAAGAAACCCTAATAACACCTGGCAAACGCAATCCTTGCAGGGCATTGGAATCTGCGATATCAAAGGATAAACACGACCATGCAAAACAAAACACTTATGAAGAAAATGTGTTATTACTTTGGTGAAATGCATGGCTGATTAATGGCTTGATTCGTGGCTGAATTTGAGGTTTGACCTGGGAATTGATTTGGTGTATTGTGGTCTCGACATTTGTCGTGTGCAAGAAAAGTCATTTTGAGCGAAATCGAGACTTTCCCCAGCGCAGAGCTATTATTTTATGACTCGTGTGCTATGGAAAGTGACGGATTTCAACAGCTAACCTGCAAAAAATTAAAAGGAGCGCGCTGTTGAAAGCTGAAAAAGTAATTTTTGAAAACCAAGACTCGCCGAAATGAAATTTTTGACTCATTCTATCACTCAAAATGATGGTGCTATTTTGAGGGATAACATCTGGCTCCAACTTGGATGGAGACCTCCTAGCGAGGTTTCCAAGAACCTAGTAGTTCCAGTAGCCTTTAGCATTGGGCATGGAGTCATCAAGCCTTTAGCATTGATCCCTCTGCAAACCTATAGTAGCATTGGGCATGGAGTCATCAAGTCCTTAGCACTGATCCCTCTGCAAACCTGTAGCTTTCATGCAGCCTGCTCTGCTTATTCATGAACTGAACAAAACTGAAAAAGATCTAACTGCTCGTATGAAGAGCTTATTTTTCTGCCTACTCCTACATCTAAACCAACAGTACTGGCTCTTATTAAGTGAAGTCGTGCTTCCAATGAAGCCATGTCAGGAGATGATTTACTGATAACTTCCTTGATCTAGACCCAAACAATAATGAATACCATATCATGCAGAAGAAAGGTTTGAGCAAACGATACATATAATCTTCTTCTAACATAAATATCTTAACATTCATGCTGCTGATAGAATCCAAAAACTCTTCAATAGGGTCTTCAAAATTATGAAAGAATACTTCTTTGAATTGCTGCTCCAACTGACTATGTTGCAGCTGCTCTTCGTTTCCTTCAAAAAACTCAATGATAAATAAAAACCGCTTGATCTCTGCTGGAGGAAGATACGAACTGAATTTCTGATCTGAACCATTTTGTTGCCCTTCCTGCAAATGTTTGCTGCAATCTGTCTTTTTCTACAAGTCTGGAAGATGTGGGCTGCCTTCAACATCTATTGTTGCTCTAATACTTTCAATTGTTAAACTTTCAATCTGCTCATCATCTTTCAATTTTTTACAGGAAACAATATGATCATGATAACAATCTAAAACAGTGAGTGTATTTGATCTAATGACAGAAGCATCAATATGGTTATCATGATCTGGATTACTGATCTCCTGATCATAATGGATAGTATTCATTTCAGCAGCATATTCTTCA
>ML790562.1:197189-208114 GCA_009831015.1 Picea engelmannii
TCAACCATAAAGCCAAAAGGGGGAGGCCTGCATGTTTGACCCTGAGACCTCCTTCTTCCATAACGCCTTAACCAACGGGCCAACGAACCTTCATTGTAATGAATGTCATTTTAATTGCTTAAGAGATGCATCCGTCGGAGCCCAGGGGGAGGCATGCATGCATATTTTTGGGCACACATTACGAGACATAGTACAACAACATTACTTGCAGGCTGTAGGGCACAAAAATCGAGACAAAATTCTTCTTGGGTCTGGAAGTGCCAAAGTCGGATCAAGGCATGGAGATAGTCATTTTTGGGTAATTCGATGCCACAAATCCAGTGGTGCTATTTGTTTTATGATCTGAGCAATATTTCTGCATCTTGATTTTAGAATCAGGTATACTTATGTATTTTTCCAAATTATTTTGTTGAGTTAATGAAAAATCCTACCCAGTTGAGAGTAGGACAAATGAAAAGACTCATAAAAACTAATAAGAGATATGTACTCATGGTCATAAGAGGTAAATATGTCGGGACATATGACGCTTTCCAAGGATGTGATCCTTCTCATAAGAAGGAATTAATTGATATTTTTTCTAAGTATGATGATATTTTTCAGGAACCAGATGAATTACCTCCTAAGAGGGAAATCCAACATGAGATACATCTTCAGCAGGATTCTCCTCTTCCTAATGTGGGCATGTATAGGATGTCAGTCGTGGAGATGATAGAGATCAAGAAGTGAGTACAAATATTATTGGATCAAGGGGTCATCAGGCCAAGTTCATCTCCTTTTGGTTCTTCGATCGTGATGGTGCTAAAGAAAGATGGCACATGGAGAATGTGTGTCGATTACCGGGCCTTAAATAAAATCACGGTGAAAAATTGATACCCTCTTCCTCGTATAAATGATTTACTTGATTAGTTAAAGAATGTTGTTTATTTCACTAAGTTGGATTTGCATAGTGGATACCATCAAATCAGAGTTGCATAACAGGATGCATGGAAGACTGCCTTTAAAACTAAACAATGATTGTTTGAGTGGTTAGTTATGTCTTTTGGGATTTGTAATGCTTCGGCAACTTTCATGCATGTGATGAATGATGTATCCATGCCTTTCCTAGATGAATTTGTGATTGTATATTTAGATGTGTTCTACTTGTAAGTCCACTCATAGAAAATTGGGGATATACTTACCACTTCTTATTCCATCCCATCCATGGGAAAGTATCTCCAAGGATTTTTTAGGGGGTTTACCAATGCCAAAAGGGGGAATGAATATTTGTATGTTGTAGTGGATAGGTTCAACAAGATGTGTATCTTGATGCCATGTAAAAAGAAGATCACTGTTGAGCAGACTGCTAATCTCTTCTTTCAGTATGTTTGGGTTCACTTTGGGTTACCCACATCCATTATCTAGGATCGAGATACTTGATTCCTTGGGATTTTTGGACAAGCTTGTGGAGAATGATGGACACCAAATTGAAGATGAGCATTGCTTTCCATCCACAAACTGATGGACAGACATAGGTGGTAAACCGAACAATGGTACTTTTTCTTCGAGGCTACTGCATCAAGCATCCCAAGTTATGGGATGAACAAATACCCTATGTACAACATGCTTACAACTAGGCCTTACATTCCTCCACTCAGTGTTCATGATTTGAGATATGTTTTGGGTACCTGCCTAAGTTTCCTTTGGATTTGATGTATGGGAGAGATACCGATGCAAATGAAGAAAGAAAAAAGGATAGAGCCTGCAATTTCATCCAAAGGATCCAGCAGGTGCACCAGACAGTTAGGGAACAATTGGAGAAAAGTCAAGAACAATATAAATCTTGGCATGAAAATCACATGATTGATCATCAATTCCAGGTTGGAGGACGGGTATGGATTCAAATCAACAAGGAGAGATTGAATGGTGAAGGCAAGAAACTCAAGCCCATTCGTTATGGACCCTTCACTATCTTAGAGAAAAGTAGTACCAATGCTTTTCATTTGGATCTTCCACCTTATATGTAGATTTACTCAGTTGTAAATGTAGAGAACTTGAAACTTTTTGAGCCTCCCATGATTATGGATAAGGATGAAGAAGTTTCAATACCTTCAGTTGATGAATTTTCTCCTAAATACTTGGATGAGTTAAAGGAAGATATCATCCTGGACAAAAGGACGAGGACTTCACGTAGGGGTGATGTTGATTATCTTCGAGTAGGCTTAAAGGGAACACATCCAAGTAAGTAAAATTGGATTGAGAAGGACAAAGTGAGGGGAGTCTTCCCTCTCTTATCTGTTGATTGATGAAATATTTTGGTGGTCCAAAAATCTCTCAGTGGGAAGGCATGATCCAAAAAGGATCTAGAGAAGACTAAGAATAACTTTGAACTCACAGAAGAAACTCAGGATGCTCAGAATGGCCTCAACAGACAGAGAAAGGGAAAAAATTCAAAGTTCTCAAAACTCAATGAAAATGACCTTATCATGAAGAGCGTGTCACAAGGTTTCTAATGGCACAAATGACTCGTCAAACAGAGTTCTGGATCAAAATATATTCACAGTCAAATTTTGGTCAACCTAGCTTAGTCAACAGGGGGATGAGTCAACATCCGTACTGCTGACGTCAACACCAATATAGATGAGATCAGAATCCATAAAACACACATGGAAGGATCAGGAGGTGACATGTGTCATGATGACATCATCATGGTGACATGGTAGCACCAGAGGCTGCCACGTGTCACCCAGATTTGGTACTTCTGGATCGATCTGTGGACCAGTAGGATTTTTTCACGTGGCAGTCCATACAGTGATGTGGCACTGACGTGGCATGGTGAGTTGGCAGTGACATAGATTTGTACGATGACATGGTGATGACATGGTAGGCTGACGGTGCAGTGAATGACGTGGCCAAATAGGAGGGTGCCATGTGGCCCAGTCACGAGATGCCACGTGGCAGTGGGAAAATGCCCAATGACAGCTCGTATTCGAAATTTGAAAAAAAAACAAATGATTTGGTGGGTCCGCCAAATCCGACCCCAATTATCAGATAGAGCTTGGATAGAACCGTCACAAAACTGGCGGAACAAGCATTGGATATANTATATTGTTTCAACCATAAATCCAAAAGGGAGAGGCCCACAGGTTTGACCCTAGGACCTCCTCCCTCCATAACGCCTTAATACTCACACCTTAACCAACGGGCCAACGACCCCTCATTGTAATGAACATCGTTATAATTACTTAAGAGTTGCATCCTCCGGAGCCCAGGGGGAGGCGCGCATGCGTATGGTTGGGAACACATTACGAGACAGGGTACAACAACATTAATTGTAGGTTGCAGGGCACATAAATCAAGACAAAATTCTTCTTGGGCCTGGGAGTGCTAGAGTCAGATTAAGGCGCGAAGATAGTCATTTTTGGGTAATTCGACGCCTCGAATTCATTGGTGTTGTCTGTTTTCTAATCTGAGCAATATTTTTGTTGCTTGATTTCAGAATGAGGTATGCTTATGTATTTTGGCAAATTCTTTTGTTGAGTTAATGAAAAATCCTACCCATTTGAGAGCAAGACCCAGAGACGTAGTCCACCAGGGATGAACTCCATTATCAAGTTTTTTGTGTTCAGATTTGATGCTTATGTGTCTTCATTTTTGAGATTTTCCTTCTTTAATGGTGCACTTTAATTTATGCTCATTTAATGCAATTCTTTATAAGTTACTCGATGAAAAGATCCCATATCAGTAGAGCTCCAAAGAAACAAAGAGATGGACAACATGAGAAAAATCAGGAATCAAATGTAATAGGTGATGTGTTACAAGATGATTTGATTCTTTCTGTAGATAATATTTTTGAGTCTTGGGTAGTATATTCACGGCATTCATTTCATGTCACACCCCATAGGTAACATTTTCTAGATTATGTTTGAATGGGAAAGGTAAAAATAAAGGAAAGGAATGGAAACCAATGGTTGTTGAAAGAGGTAAGACATGTTCCATATCTAAGGAAACATTTCAAGAGGGAAATTGGCAAGTGAAGGTTGTGTATATATATTTGCAGATAAGGCGTGGAATGTCACCAAAGGATCATTGGTGATAGAAAAAGGAGAGAAGGTAGGTACATTGTATTTATGTACTGGTAATATTGATTCTTCTATCTCTTTAACTTCTACATGAGTGGATACAACACTGTGACATCATAGGCTTGGACACATGAGTGAGAAGGGGATGTAGATACTTCACAAAATAACTTTTTTGCCAGATCTTAAACAAATTGATTTGGATTTCTGTGAGCATTGTGTTTATGGAAAACATAAGAGAGTCATATTTATTAGAGTTGGAAAGGTAAAGAAGAATGAAAAGTTAGAGCTTGTGCATACAAATGTATGGGTACCAACTCATGTATCATCCCTTGGTGGCTCTCATTATTATGTTACTTTTATTGATGATGCAACTAGAAAAATGTGGGTTTATTGCATTCGACAAAAATCTAATGTTTTTGATACTTTTAAGGAATGGAAAGCTTTGGTTGAGAATGAGACAAGAAAAAGGTTGAGGTGTCTCAGATCAGATAATGGAGGTGAATATTGCAGTAAGGAGTTTGATGATTATTGTTCATACCATGAAATTTTTAGATAAAAAATAGTTTCAGGAACACCACAAGAAAATGGTGTGTCAGAAAGGATGAACGGGACAATCATGGAGCATGTAAGGAGTATAAGATTGCATGATGGGTTTCCCTTACATTTATGGGCAGATGTTGTAGATATTGTTGTTTACTTAATAAACATAGGACCTTCAAGCTTTTTGGATGGTGGAATTCTAGAGGAGGCATGGACAGGTAAAAGGGTAAACTATTATTTTTTGAAGACTTTCAGTTTTGAAGCAATTTTCCTTATTAATAAAGAAAATAGAACAAAACTTGAGGAAAAATCCAAGAAGTGTACCTTTATTGGATACGATGTTAATGATTTTGGATCACTTATGGGATTATGAAAATAAAAAAAATCATTAGGAGTAGAGATGTCATATTTAATGAGAAGCTCATGTACAAAGATCAATTGCAGGGAAAGATACAAGAAAAAGAAAAACCAGAATACACAGTGCTTGATGAGATCACTGAAAAAGAAATTCCAAAGGTACTAGAAAATTAAAATGTACAACAACAAGAGCAACATGTACCTCAAACTCCTGCAAGTGTTGTTAGAATGTATACTAGGTTAAGTATACCCCCTAAATGATACTCTCATTCATTGTATTATTTATTGTTGACTGATTCTGGTGAACCAGAATGTTATGAAGAGGAAATGCAGGTAGACACTAAAAAGAAGTGAGAGCAAGGCATGAAAGAGGAAATGGATTCCTTGGTAAATAACCAGATTTGGGACTTAGTTCAGTTTCCCACAGGAAAAAAAGTGTTGAAAAATAGATGGGTTTACAAGTTGAAGGAAGAAGATGGAGGAAAAAAGAGGTACAAGGCTAGACTGTTGGAAGATTGGTTGTTGTCATTGATGTCAACTCTAGTCATGGGTTTTGGACCGCAAGATTGATGAAGGTATTTGGACATGAAGGAAAATGCACATGTAGATACAAGATGCATGGATGGATAGTATACATCATGTTGCTTCCGATGGTATGTGACACATCACGTGGATCCTCATGGTTGAGGAGAAATGAATTTTTTAAGATGACAAAGTGAATTGAAGAAGGAAGTACATGTAGGCCTTGAAGATAATTAAAGAAAAGAATTACAAAATAAGAAAGTGTCAAGTCGGCCCTAATGTCAAAAGGTAGTGACATAAATGGTATAAATAAATATCATTATACATTCATTTTATACACAAGTTGAATTTAAGAGGAAATCAGAAGTAAAGAAGGCCAGATTTCAAGGGAGGATGAAGTCTTTTGGTGATGTGTTCTAAGGTATGTTATTTTCAGGTCATCTTACCCCTTTTTCTATAACTGTTTTTCTAGAACGATTCAGATGGTGAAATTTCTATGGTATTGAGAAGACATATCAAGGTACTTGTGGTAAAAATTTCATCTCTTGATTCGCTATAATTATGGATATACACTCTGTGGAAGATAGGGTTTGTGACCAGTCTTGAAGCTAGTCAATAAACAGGTGTTCCGGGTAAAACAATCATAACTTATTCATCGAGAATACAAATGATGTAGGAAAATTTTAATTGGAAAGAGTACGGAATTTAGTTTCTTGTATGCGAGTTTCAAAATCTGATGTTAAATATTGAGAGCAGGGCATTCTATACAAGTCTGGTCTCCTGAATAAACCAAAATTGAACAAGGTCTACCATTCTCTCTATAACTTCTTTTTGGGGAGGATTCAAGGAGTGAAACTTGGAGAAGTTTCATAGAATAAATTGAATAATATTATCTATAGGATCAAAGTATTCCAATAATTGAATAATTGTATAAATTGAAGAAGTCTCAGGAAGCATTATCAGGTTCTATGTGATGGTTGGTTGATGATGATAATTTAATGTGAAGTTTTATTATCTCTTGTATATTTTTGGGCGGAAGGAAGGGACAAGGATGGAGAGTTCAAATCTCTCTTGATATTGGAGGATTGTATCTTCCTCTTGGAGGTTTATCCATCCCTTTACATTTGGAAGCTGTATCTACCTTTGGAAGTCATTACTTCCCTTGAACAATAACTATTGATTATTTCTCATATATTGTGCATAGTGTATTGTGGTGTATTGGTGTAACTATTATACTATTGTTCATTTCTCATTGGATATAATTGAATGGCTTAATTATAAGTTGAAAAAGGTTTTAAATTGTACTTGATACTGATTCACCCCCCTCTCAGTATCAACAATTGGAATCAGAGCGGGTTACATTCAGTACAATTTAACCACTGGAAGGAAGATCCTAAGAAGAAATGGAAGACAAAATTCCAAATGGGATTCCACCATTTGATGGAAGAAATTTTGAATACTGGAGTAATAGAATGGAAACTTACGTGAAAGCTCTTAGGGCAGATGTTTGGTTATCAGTTGCTTCAGGATACAATGCTTTGAAGAAACCAAAGACTGCAGCTCAGAAGGAAGAAAAAAGGAACAACAAATTGACAATAGATACTATCCTGGATGGATTGATAGATTCAGTGAAATCCAAGGTGGGATCATGTGCATCATCAAAAGAACTTTGGTACAAGCTACAAGACCTTTATGTAAGGGAAGAAGTAGAAGAAGAAGAAGAAGAAGAAGAATTTGAAGCAAATTACAACATCTCAGATTTCAAAGAAGAAAATAGAGGTCAGTTCTTTTGCTTTAATTGTGAAGGAGTAGGTCATGTTGAATTTGAATGTCCTCATCGAAGGATTGAAAGAAATGACACTGAAGAAGAAGAAAATCATGAAGAAAAAATTATTCAACAAGAAGATGAGAATCTTAAAAAATTGAAGCATGTTGAGATTGAAAATAGGAAGCTCAAAGACACGCAAAGAAAACTAAGAAGTGAATTGGGTAGTTGTGAAAAGATAGTTGTAAGCTTGAAGAAACAATTAGAAGACTTTGAGAAATTAAGAGAAAAAACCATTTCGTTGAAAACTCTACTCGAAGAAGAAAGAAGAATAGGAGAAGTAAGGAATGTCCAAATGATGAAGAAAGAAGAAGATTGTGAGAAACTTGAACAAGAAGTTGTCTCATTGAAGAAGAGCTTAAGAAACTCTCAAGTGCCAAAAGACTTAACACATATTGGATGCATGGGTGAACATTCATACAAAGAATATGCAAATACCAACAAGAAGGTTTAAGAAAGAGCTACACAGACAGTTGATGAGAAGTGGACCAGGATACCAGAAAGAAGGAATGATTACAAAAGAGATGAATATACAAGAAGACCTCCTACCTTCAGGAATAAAAAAAGCTTCAATCAGTATGAAGGAAACTACAGAAGAATAGATCATGAACCCAGATGGACTACATCACAAAGAATCCCACTTACTCCAAGGTATCAAAATTTCTTTATTGGTCATTGTTATACTTGCAAAAAGTTTGGACATAAGGCAATTAATTGCAGAATCAATGAAAGGAACACATACGCAAGAAACATGAATGGTGTAAATAGAATATATGGAAATAATCATGGACTTGTCAACATAAGTTATAATTCATTTTCCTCATTGATGGACAAAAATATTGCATGCTACAAATGTAATTATCTTGGTCACAAAGCACGAGATTGCATATATATGAATGTAGATGTCCCTATGCCAACCACAGTATGGAGAAGGAAAGAGATTCCAAAAAATGAATATTGTTGAATAGCATTGACCGCTGAAGAATGTAAAGAAGAAGATGAATGGTACATAGACAGTGGATGTTCTTCACACATGACTGGGGATCAAGACAAATTCATTAGCTTAAAGAGAAAGGGTGGCAATGTTGCATTTGGAGATGACTCATCTGCCAAAATACTTAGATAAGGTGTAGTAGAACTTGGAAGAAAAAATTTCCTATTGGTTGAAGACTTGAATCATAATCTACTCAGTGTTAGTAAAATGTGTGATCAAGGATACACTCTTACGTTTGACTCCCGAAAATGTAAAATCAGAGAAAATAACTCAAGAAGATTGGTTGCAATTACAACAAGAAGACCAAACAACATATACATCCTAGACATGAAGAAGAGAGAGAAGATAGAATTCACATAAAAGGATTCCAAGGAAGAAAAAGTCCCAAAGACCAAAAATAAGGATGAAGTATTGGGGAGCAGCCCCAAAGAAGAGAGTTACCTTTTTCCATTAAACTCAGGGGGAGAAGCCCTACCCTTTTCCATTGATGTCAAAGGGGGAGATAAATTGGGATCATGATGATAGGGGGAGAATGAGTGTTGTCATCAATGACAAAGGGGGAGATTGTTGGAAAATTGGTTGTTGTCATTGATGTCAACCCTAGTCATGGGTTTTGGACCGCAAGATTGATGAAGGTATTTGGACATGAAGGAAAATGCACATATAGATACAAGACCCATGGATGGATAGCATACATCATGTTGTTTCCGGTGGTATGTGGCATGTCACGTGGATCCCCATGGTTGAGGAGAAATTAATTTTTGAAGATGACAAAGTGAATTGAAGAAGGAAGTACATGTAGGCCCCGAAGAGAATTAAAGAAAAGAATTACAAAATAAGAAAGTGTCAGGTCGGCCCTAATGTTAAAAGGAAGTGACATAAATGTTATAAATAAATATCATTATACATTCATTTTATACACAAGTCGAATTTCAGAGGAAATCATAAGTAAAGAAGGACGGATTTCAAGGCAGGATGAAGTCTTTTGGTGATGTGTTCTAAGGTATGTTATTTTCAGGTCATCTTATCACTTTTGCTATAAAAAAATTTCTAGAACGATTTAGATGGTAAAATTTCTATGGTATTGAGAATACATATCAAGGTACCTATGGTAAAAATTTCAGCTCTTGATTCACTATAATTATGGAGAAACACTCTGTGGAAGATAGGGTTTGTGACCAGTCCTGAAGCTAGTCAATAAACAGGTGTTCTGGGTAAAACAATCATAAATTATTCATCGAGAATCCAAATGATGTGGGAAAATTTCATTGGAAACACTATGGACTTTAGTTTCTTTTGTGTGAGTTTCATAATATGATGTTAAATATTGAGTGCGGGGAATTCTGTACAAGTTCGATCTCTTGAATAAACCAGAATTGAACAAGGTCTACCATTCTCTCTATAACTTCTTTTTGGGGAGGATTCAAGGAGTGAAACTTGGAGAAGTTTCATAGAATAAATTGAATAATATTATCTACAGGATCAGAGTATTCCAAGAATTGAATAATTGTAGAAATCTAATAAGTCTCAGGAAGCATTATCAGGTTCTATGTGATGGTTGGTTGATGATGATAATTTAATGTGAAGTTTTATTATCTCTCGTATATTTTTGGGCGGAAGGAAGGGACAAGGATGGAGAGTTCAAATCTCTCTTGATATTGGAGGATTGTATCTTCCTCTTGGAGGTTTATTCGTCCCTTTACATTTGGAAGTTGTAGCTACCTTTGGAAGTCATTACTTCTCTTGAACAATAACTATTGATTATTTCTCATATATTGTGCATGGTGTATTGTGGTGTATTGGTGTAACTCTTATACTATTGTTCATTTCTCATTGGATATAATTGAATGGTTTAAGTATAAGTTGAAAAGGTTTTAAATTGTACTTGATACTGATTCACCCCCTTCTCAGTATCAATAGTTGGAATCAGAGAGGGTTACCTTTAGTACAGTTTAACCACTGGAAGGAAGATCCTAAGAAGAAATGGAAGACAAAATTCCAAATGGGATTCCACCATTTGATGGAAGAAATTTTGAATAGGTAATAGAATGGAAACTTACTTGAAAGCTCTTGGGGAAGATGTTTGGTTCTCAGTTGCTTCAGGATACAATGCTTTGAAGAAATAAAAGACTACAGCTCAGAAGGAAGAAAAAAGTAACAACAAATTGGCAATAGATACCATCCTGGATGGATTGACAGATTCAGTGAAATCCAAGGTGGGATCATGTGCATCATCAAAAGAGCTTTGGGACAAGCTAAAATACCTTTATGTAATGGAAGAAGAAGAAGAAGAAGAAGAAGAAGAAGAAGAAGTTGAAGCAAATTACAACATCTCAGATTTCAAAGAAGAAAATAGAGGTCAGTTCTTTTGCTTTAATTGTGCAGGAGTAGGTCATGTTGAATTTGAATGTCCTCATCCAAGGATTGAAAAAAATGACACTGAAGAAGAAAATTCCAATGAAGAATAAGAAAATCATGAAGAAAACATTATTCAACAAGAAGATGAGAATCTTAAAAAATTGAAGCATGTTGAGATTGAAAATAGTAAGCTCAAAGACACGCAAAGAAAACTAAGAAGTGAATTGGGTAGTTGTGAAAAGACAGTTGTAAGCTTGAAGAAATAATTAGA
>ML790562.1:216272-234052 GCA_009831015.1 Picea engelmannii
GATTGAATAAATAAAAAAACATACATTAGCACCAAGTCTTTCATAAACAATACACATTATTTCGAAGCCATGCTTCATGAGTTCTCTCAAAATCTCCTATGATGTCTGCATTCCATATTTTGTTTCATGCATGTTTAATACGACATGCCAAAGCATAGTTGATATAATCAATATAATTTTTTTTTTATTAATTATAAAACAAGGAAAGTTAAACAACATAGCTACTTACAAATTGATCAATTAAACTTTCATTTTTCAGCATATACTCACAACCCATAGTTAACCCAATTTTTATCAATTCATGGGTTGGATTCTCTTTATATGTTAGCACCTAGTAGAAGACATCCATGGACAAGCATAAATTAATTATTTAAATATAAAGATCACAACAAACATGAAATATTAAGAAAGGCCGAAAACATAAATACTCACAAAGTTTGCAATCAACCATTTATTCATCGTCGTCCTATCTTATGTGATGAATGGATTTTATTTGTTTTTCTTTTCTGCAATAAAACAATTGAAAATTAGTATTTCACATGATACTTAAATTCAATGTACATAAAAGACTAAAAAAATGATTACATACCTTTGATGCATTTTATAGTTGGGATGGTTCCTCTTGTGAAAACATCATGTTCATTTCTTTTAACATCTTCTTCTACACATTTTTGAACATCCCTACCGACATGTCTTTGTTTTCCCTTTGTTTGTCCCTTGGAATTTTCAAAACCTCCCTGGAAAAAAAAGATACAAAAAATATTATTTTAAAAAATAATAAGATCCTCATGCGTATATTAAGATAATTCGCACTGGGGCCTTAAAAAAAATTGTACGCACTGGTGCGCCATACATACATATACACACCAGTATAGTATAGCAGTGTTGTAGATAAATTGAAAGTTGTGTGTAAATTTTTATATTCAGCCAGTGCTTTATGAATTAAGAAAAGCATGACTTCCTAAGTACTATTTATTACGCATTGTCGATCACTAAATAAATTTAAGAAATGACAATTTCCATATAAAACAATAATTTTTCCATTTTAAACTCAATGGTGCACTTTGTAAGCAATACACCCTGGTGCGTGTTTCGGTAAAATGTGCACCGTCGACCATGAAAAGGATTTTTAACAATATTTTGAATTGAAATAAAGTAGTTATGTTTATAAACAAACATGCTCTGGTGTGCTTACTATGTACAGAGAACCTCGATCACTGTGAAGACGTTTTTTAAAAACAAAAAACTGACAACGACGTGACAGTTTAGGATCCAATGCAATGAGTGGTTTCATTGAAATGGATATGAAACACCCATATATAAATAACCAAAGCCTATTAAGAAATTATGTTTAAAAAAAATTCTTCTTGTGAATTATAAAAGGAGAAAACAAAAGAACAGTGAAGAAATTAGGGCTTCCGATACTGAAGGTAACTATGAAACCTTTTTGTTTTGTTTTGTTTGGGAATGCATTGATTTTCTTTTAATCAAATAGGAGAATGATCAAGATTATTAATAGAATGAAATCATATACTTGAAATTTCTTCTTTGCATATTTCTATGTGATCTACAATACTCCCCCTCAAATTTGGTTCTTAAAAAAAATCAACCCACTTAGAAATTTTTGTTGCACAAACATCCTCTCTAAAATTTGGAAAACAATAAAACAATGAATACGGTTTTCCTTTATAAACACAAAATCTCAAATTCTCACTCATTTTTTCGTCATATATTTTGACGCATTGATGATAAACCTGTGTGTTGGTTTTTTTTTCCATAAGTTTCAATTTTTCAGTGCGTTATTCCATTCATAGAGCACCAATGCAGTGTGCATAACACACTGATTTATTTCCATAATAAATTTCAAAGTATTGATATTAATTGCACGTTATTTTTCTAATTTGTTTCAGTCGATGCGATAGACAGTTTGAAACACACCAAGATGATGTGCAATTAATAATGCACTGAGGCAGTGTTTAAGTAATAACACATTGTAAGATAGTTACATTTGCATAATGAAAATGCAAACATCCGTATTTAAAGTTTGTGGAGGATTTGCTTTGTGAAGAAAATAACGAAGGTCAGTATTCAGTGCTTATCTCAATTAAGCGCACTGGTGTGTTTTGTTTACACATATGCATTGATACATTTTCAAATGATAAAGTGCACTGGTGGGGGAGAGAGGGAAGGGGATACAATGAGTGAGAGAGTGAGGGGGAGAGAGGGGTTGATGCAAGATAGAGAGAGAGGCTAGGGGATATATGGAGAGAAGGGTATGGAAGGAGGAAGAGAGTGAGAGAGGGGATGAGCATCAAATTCACATTTTCTATGTTCGAGGAGGATATTTTCAGGGATTGAGTAACGATTTCAGATTTTGTAAATCCATATTGAGATTTCTTATATAGTTGGGAGGAAAAAAATGATATTGTAGAAAAAATCAATAATTTTTTAAGTGTGTTGTCAAGTTATACAAGTTATTCAAAGTTATTTTTGAAGTTAGATTGTTCTATGCTACCCAAGATGATGGTTTTTGGCTCAAATGCAGGAAAAAAATAATTATAATATCAAATGATCAATTCTTAAACTTATCTCACATCGATTGCAGTATGTCTATATTTTATTTATAATTCATTTATCTCATTGAATTTTGTAGGATCAATATTTAGGATTGAGTTCAAATGCTCAAGATATTCCCGTGGTCCCAAAATTCCGCAAGCTCTTATCAAGAGAAAGATACCACAAGCATATGTTTGATGAAAATGGAAAAATTATTTACCCTACCAATCCTAACATGCCATCTTCCAGCGACTAGACTAGGTCAATGGTATTACACCATGCATTTGATCTCTTTTATGTAGACAACCTCGTAGGGCGTAAGAAAATGATGTTTGAGTAATTGTATTTTTGGATTTTTAATGGAACTAATGTAAATGTATTTCTTAATTCAAATTTTTTTTTATAAAGGGGTTGGTTTCATGTTTATTATTGGGAAGAAAATGTCCATGCTTCTAATAAGTGTTTGGTATAATGTTTGAACATATTAAAAGCATTGTGTTACTAATATTATCAATGTAATGTTAATTATTTTTACAAACAAGATTCTAATGAGGAGTGACCTATATACCATCTACCATTGCACCCCACTACAATGTCAAGTTGTGAGATTGTTTCTAAATGAAAAGAGCTCTGAGAGGAAGCATACTGAGAATGGTTGAAACAACCACTTATTCAAATCCCACTACGTCCTAAGTCACCAATTCAAAACCTCGACAGTAACACTAGTTCTTCACATGTTGGGTATGAAGGCAATGATATAGAGGTTGGTATGGATGACTTCTTGCGGGATACCCAAGCCATGGAGGGAATTTTGTTAGAATAATTCCAACAAAATGAACTAGGGGATGATGCTAATGTCGTAGATACCTTCTACGAAAACCTGAAATATGCTTCCACTACCGCTCTATTTGGTCCAGTACAAGATTCTACAAGGTCTACCCAGCTAGGGACAACAATGCTACTATACAACTTGAAATCAATGTATGGCATGTCAGATGCATGTTTCACAACACTTTTTAGGTAACTAATCATTAAGTCCCCTAAATTTTTAAGGAATATTGTAACACAATGAAGGGAGAAAAGGGTTGATTTTATTCATGTTTAATGACAATGTACATTTCTATTGCACACCAATTGCAGGTTATTCAAAGATAATGTACTTATGAGTTATAATCGCTTGCATGATAGTCGTGTAGAGGCAAATCAAATGCTGAAAATGTTGGGTGTTGAGAACATATCATACCATGCATGTCCGAATGATTGTATTCTATATAGAAACAAATATGTGGACAAAGACATATGTCCATAATGTGAGCATGATAGGTACCATAAATAAAAAAAACAAGGGTAAGGCACATGGTCCTCCTCATAAGATATTGAGGCACATGGATGTCTAAATCCAAGGATTCAAAGGCTCTTTTGTTGTAAAAAATTAGCCATGTTTCATGGGTGGAATGCCTCACATAGACGTGTGCCATGAGTTATGTGAATCCCAATAGATTTAATAGCCATGAAGCATATAGAGGATACATGGCTCGATAAATTCAAGGATGAAGTATAAAGCCTCTAATTAAGCATATATATGGAGGAAGTTAACCTATATTCCCTCCGAAACACCAACTATTTTGTTTGTCTATCTGTAGTTATCAATAACAATATCCCCCCATAGTTGTCCATGAAGAATGACCATATTATGTTGGATCTTATAGTTCTAGGTAGAAGACAAGTGAAGAGAATGGATGTCTAAATCCAACCACTCATCGATGGATTTAAACAAGTATGGTAAGGGATACATGTATATGATGTATCAAGACCCATCCCAATGGATAGGTCTTTTATGTTGTATGGAATATGTGTGTACACCACGAACGATTATCTAGGACTAGAAGTTTGCTCCGGTAAGCATGTTCATCAATTTTTTTATATTTGGCATTTTATTTGGCATACTTCATTTGGTGCAGCTATATTATTTTATGCTATGTATACATTAACATCGCAAGTCTTGTAACAAAAGGGTATCATGGATGTAAATTTTGTGGACCTTCTATAAAGGCTAGGTGGTCTGATGACCTACAAAAGTGGGTGTACGATTGTTCAAGGGTATTCCTCCTATAAGACCACTCTTACATAAGAGTTTCATTTTCTTTCAATGGTAAACTAGAGAGAACCCGGAGACGTGAAATAATGACACCGACATATTGGAATAGGGAATATGACACACAGAAGGAGAAGGAAATGGCATACATATTTTATTCAAATGGGGAACCTATGTTCGATGATCCTAAATTTTTTGACACCTATGTTGAGAAAATTCCAATTGGGATGAAAAGGAAATATGTATTTTATGAGCTTCCATATTCGGAGAATTTTAAGATTGGCCACTTACTACATCCCACGCATATATTAAAAAATGTTTCATCTTCTTTATGGAGGCACATATCATGGAATAAGAGACACAATGGTTGTCGAGAGAGATCTTATTACTTTGAATATAAAAAGATACATTGGCCAAGAAACAAAACTAGAGGAGAGGTTGGTCCCTCTTGGTATTTTAAAGAAGGTGATGTCCCATGGATTTTTAATAAAGATGATCTTTCTATGGTGAAGGATGTTATATTGGGTGTGAAGGCACCTTTTTTATATGGGTCGACTCTACGACATTGCTTCATTATAGATGGGAATTTGTCATGGTTTAAATCACATGACCATCTAAAATTTCTAAGGGTATGTATGTTGAATACATGATTATTCTAGTTCTATACTAACATCGGTAAAAATATGCTATGCACTCATAGTTTTATGGAAATTAATGATGTGTGTGTTTATTTTGTAGTGTCATTATTCTTTGTTCATGTGTAGTTGTGTGAACCATGATTTACCCCAGGAAATGCAACATGCCATATAAAATTATCTACATTTGTATGTTGGATCACATCAAGGGAGATTCATATGTCTAGCATTCCATGGTGGCATCGAGAGATAGCTAAGATTGTTTGTATGTTTGATAAGGAACTTCCCATGAGTTTTATGGAATTGAAATTCCATATTCTAATTCACCTACTCGACGAGGTTGGATTATTTGGGGTGCTCTCATGTTGTTGGATGTTCTTCTTAGAGAGGTACATGAAAAAATTGAAGGGGTTTGTTTGACAAATGACAGAACTGGAGGGTTCTATGGCAGAGGGGTACATAGTATATGAGTCGTTCTATTATGCCAGTGAGTACATCAAGAAAATTGATGACACATAAGTGGAAGTTGTTTGGGACAACCATAAATATGATGACCAAAGGGAAGGGGAGCTACTCCAAACGAACAGAAAAGGCACTTGATAAAGAGTAAGTTAGTTATATTCTGTCAATTTAGTACAAAGAAATTGTTTACATTAAAGATAATAATATATATTTCATTTGATGTTATTTGTTTTGAATTCTTTTATACATTAGTGAACTAGAAATTTTGATGTCATCAATGAATTTGTTCTTTAAGTTGATTATATATAGTTTATCTCATGCTATTCATTTTGAATTTTTGTATACATCAACGAATTTTGAAATGGATGCCATCAATAAATCTGTTCTTTACAACGCGGAGGATATGTAGCCATGGGTCACATTGTATGAAGAGAAAAGAAGGAAATGGGACAATGATAGGAAATATTTAGACGGTTGAATGGTAGAATCATTTCTTATCGTGATCATTTAAAAGAAAATATGCCAAAAATATGTCCCAACAATTGGGTGGCTAACCAGATATAAGAGAAATATCTGGTGTTTAGTCGTAAACCACGTGGAGAAGATATGGATGCACTAGATATAGGGATTAGGTGCAACAACTCTGTAATAACCTCTCTGGGTACCACATTCTATTTATAATATTGCACATTTGAATTGTAACATGTATTATGTTTTTATTAATGCTTTGGTTATTAGACATATGACACCGTCCTTTGTTCTCATTTTTACAGGTGCATTTATTCTCATCTATGTGGGAATATGGACATCATTTTTTCACTGCATATGTTGATGAAGGCCACATCACACAAGATTGTGGAGCAGAGATTGAGTTCGACCAATCTAGTCATGCTAGCGACCGTGATGAAAATTCGATAGAGGGAAAGTTAACTTACATTAGAAAGATACAAGAGATCATGCAAGTGGACTTCTCATTATTTCAATGTGTTATTTTTTGTTGCAAGTGGTGGGATACCTTCAACCAAAGAAATGTAAAGGAATATCATGATAGTGGGCTAATATGTATTAACTCTAAAAAAATGTGGGTTGAAAGTAAGGAACCTTATGTTTTCCGAAAATATTGTAACCAAGTATTTTTCACCTAGAAGGCTAGATGTGTTGGATGGGGATTGGTGATTCGTACTCAGACACGATTCGAGATCTAATCATATTTTTTAGGGGAAAATGTTACAATGTCAAGCGAGGAAGATAATCATGGTGATGGAAATGAAGATTGATTTCATGTAAATGATTTATTTAGACATTTATATTGTGGATGTGTCATTTTATTATGGGTGTCTATAATGGATTATTATGTTTTTTTTCTCATTCATTTTATAATTATGTTGGATATGAAAATTTAACAACCAGTTACAACCACCATATTGAAAATACATTAAATAGACGTACAAGCATAAGATTTGGTTTTGATATATTTTCATTGTCATATTTATTGTTTATTATAGCAAATTATGTTATATTCTATTAAAATATGTTTTTGTTAACCTTTGAGTTACTAAGAATTAATTGAGATATCACAAATTCGGTGGCGTACAATAGTAAAGATTATTTTAAATTATATTTTATTTAACGAAAAAATGAATATATTAAAAAATATTCAAACCTCAAATTTTTTTTATTGTTTGAGAAAATCAAAATTCAAAAAAATATATACTTACTTTGATGGAACTTCCATGGACAATTCCAACAAAATAACTTTGTGCAACATCTACAGTACTTGTGTTGTACTTGACATTACCAACTTTGATGGAATTCCCCACCGTAACTAGTACAACTATCATGGCCTTCACCTATTCCACTCCATCCTTTAGTTTTATAATCATATAATCTTATATTAATAATTCTTTTCACATTCTCCTTGAAATAAGTGTTAATATAGGAAGGACATGGAAATTCTAAAAGAGTCTTTTTTCTAGAGCCTAGTCAGAATTAAGGAAAATTTCAATGATCCATACTTATCTAAAAATATAGAATCCTTTGTCAATTTCACTAATTCTTTAAATACTAATTATAAAAGGTTGGATGATTTTATTTTTTAATAAAAGATTCATAAAGTGTGTATTAGAGTAAAACATTGTGAAACCATTTCATCAAAAGTGTATAGATCAAATTAAATGTATTATTATTCTCCATATTTATTATTTTAAATGTAATTGAATAAATTTCATATATTATAATTCTTGGATAATATAAATTAATAAAATCTTTGGAAAAATTAAATATTAATAAAATATAATCGATGTTATTTTAGTAAACAATTATATTATAACTTTGTCTTGTAATCTTTGAATAATAAAAACTTAAAAATAACATTGTTATTACACCATCAACATTATTAATAGTGAATAATTATGTTATAATCTATAATATATGAAAAAGACATAAATATTTAAATCACAATAATTCCACTCATCATGTTTAAGCATTTTTGTTTCTAAACACATTTAATCAACATATTGTATCTTGTTGGACAACAAACATTTCACCTTGAACAACAATTAAACATTATATGACATTAATGGTTATAACTTTTTGCAATCACAATCCAAATTAAATGCTATTATAAAAGTAAATTTAAACATTAAATGCAAATATATATTTAAACGAGTGATACATATCAAATTTCACTTAAAAACAGAAAAAATATTAACAATGTTCTTCATTAGCATACGCATGTTACATTTTATAAATCAAACAACAACAACAACAACCAAAACATTATATGAAAAACATAATATACATGAGCAATATACATATGAATATACATGTCAAACATACAATAAACATGTCATATATAAACAAAAAAACTTGCAATAAACATGTCATATATAGATCTCCAGTCAAATATAGAAAAATAGTATAAATGTCAATCAGTACCACTACTAGGTAGGTTCACCACCAGAGCCAGGTGCATTAGTAGACCCAGGTTTATGAGCGGAACAAAATGAAAACACAGATTTATAATATTAACACGGAGACATAGTGAATAATAACAGAGATACAGTAAAATTTGACTTCTATTAAATAAGAAATATGTTGAAACTGTAAAATGCAGACTGAAACAAGATTGCTAGAATGGTGGCAACTTATCTTTGAGAATAGATGTGACAGCTATGCTCATTCACAAGAAAACAAGTACAGTGAGGACATGAAATCCTTTTTACAATAAACATGAATGAAAAAACACTAGACATCAAAAAACCTAACCCTAGGAGATGAAGCGCCAAAAGTCATGTGGGCGTCGTTGGGGTAATTTGGTACACCAACTTCCTGGGGTTGTAACTTTTGCATACGATCTTCGTTTTAGGTGCATGATAGCACGTTGGAAAGGTCTATCCGAGGAATACACATTATGCAGTAATTATATAACTATGTTTACAATTTGTCAATGTCAATCCCTAAAAATGTTATTTAGGGCCTAAAAACAGCGCTAGAAGTTCAGGACCCGAAAACTAGGAAAAACCTGCCAAACTGAGAAACTACCAAGATGAGACAGTTTGAATAGGTGGGTGGCCACCGATGTCCACCTGGATCAATCCTTTCCCCTTAAGAAACAATGGTCTCCATTGTGTTGAGTTCCCCCATTAGATGAGTAATTTTCTGTTGAATTTGGCCCCGGGTGAGCCACTTGCCTTGGTGCAGGAGCTTCCCGCTTTGAAAAGATGATAAAGATGGATCCTCTTTTGGAGAGTGCCCTTGACCTATGTTTACATGATCTATTCATTGGATTCTTGTTCCATGCAGTCGGGGTTGAGATTTGTTGGTTTCAACTGTTTTTCTATCTCTGAGGTGTCCAATAATGGTGGAAAATATGGCCGAAGGAGATCCACATTAAATATTGGATGCAATCCAAGGAAGGGGGGAATGTTGAGATCAAAATAATTATCACCCACAACCTTGGTTATGGTGTAAGGTACATATCAGAGTGGATGAATCTTTCAATGGGGCCTCGTAAGGCGTTCCTTTTGCAAGTGCAACCAAAATTCATCACCCAATTGAAAATTGTGTGGCACTCAATGTTGATCATGGCGTTGCTTCTACTTAGCATTGGACTTCCGTAAAATATCCTAAACTTGTTGGAAGATGTGATGGATCCTCTCAATGGACCTGATATCTTTTTTGGTTTTAGTTTGAGCATTGGACGAGACTTCCTGGGTGGTCGCAAGGGGTAGTGCAACATCCATAGGACCCAATGGTTGAAATCCAAACCCCACCTGAAAGGGGTTGTGGTCGGTTGAGCTATGTAGGGATCTTTTGTAGTTGTGTTGAACATAGGGAATAATCTCATCCCATGTGCGGGGATGCTTGGAATTGTACATGCTTAGGATATGCATGATCATCTAGTTGACGACCTCAGTTTGACCATCCATATGGGGGTGAAAGGGAAGGAATTTGGTGAGATTGGTGTCCAACGATGGCCAGAGGATCGACTAGAATGTGTTGAGGAACCGACTTTCCTGATCTGAGATGATGGTTTGTGGTATCAAAAAATTTACCCACACTCGTTCGAAGAAGAGTTTAGCAGTTGCCTCTACTGTGATGCTCTTCTTGCAAGCAGCCATAATCACCATTTTATAAAAGCAGCCATTTCCCCACTTGGTTGATGGAAGGCCCAACATGTAGTCCATTCAGATGGATTCCCAAGGCCTTTCAAGAGTAGGTAGAGGGGTGTACATGCCTTATTTATTAATGTCTAGTTTGGAAATGGTGTAGGAAGTGCATGACCTGATATACTTGTTGACATGTTGTCAAAGTTTCAACCAATAGAAATGTTGTTGCAGCACTGCCATTATATTTTCGACACCGAAGTGTCCTTCCATCCGACTGTATTGGGATTCCCAAATCAGTTTCTCTCTCTCACTTGATGGAATGAATATATGACCCAGATGGAATATCATCCCATCATGAATATGGAAATCAATGACATTTGTGTTTGCACCCAACATCTGGTAGGTGGCGTAGAAGTCAGGATCTCTCTCATAGAGTTGGGGCCACCCAGAGGTCTCATGGTTGCAGGAGTTTAGCACTGTGGTGAGTGTTGCAATTGGAGGGAAGTTGTGGCAATCAATGATGCGGTTGGTGGTTTCTGTATTATACTTGATGTTGAGATGGAATTGTTGCAAGTATGTGGACCACTTCTAATGGAATTCATTATGTAATTTTCCTTGTGTCTGCATGAACTACAACGACTTATGACCGGTGTGGATGAATATCTCCTTCCCGAGAATGTAATGCCTCCATTGGAGGTGGGCTTGCAAAATGTAGTACATTTCTTTTTCATAAGTAGGGTACTTATGGACAACATATGATAGTATCACACTATGATAGGACATGGGGTGTCTGTTCTAAGTGGAAATTTTTCCCACATCATAGTCTGAAGCATTTGTATTGATATCAAAGGGTTGTTGCAGGTTGGGTAATGAGAGAACTGGGGATGAGCACAAGTGTTGCTTCAAATAATATAACACTTGTTGTTGCGATAGGCCCCACACAAACTTTTCTTTACCACCACCCCTCATTACTTGGCTAAGGGCCCATGCAATATGGGAGACTCCCAACACAAACCTGTGATAGAAATTGGCAAGTTCTAAAAATATATGAAGCTCAATGAGTGTGCTTGGTGTTGGCCACTCACGAATGATTTGGATCTTGGCAGGATCAACATGCACCACATGTTCATCAACAATGTATCCTAGGTACTGGACCCTGTCCATGCCAAAGGAGCATTTTTCCAAATTTACGTATAGCTTGTGTTGTCGTAGAGTATGCAGAACCTACTAAATATGTTGCAAGTGTTCCACCCAATTCTTGTTGTAGATGAGGATGTCATCCAGATACACCACCACAAAAGGATTGGTGAAAGGCCGCAATATATCATCCATCATCCTCATGAAAGTTGATGGGGCATTCTTCAAACAAAATGACATGACCAACCATTCGAAAAGACCTTCTTTGGACTTGAAGGAATTTTTCCATACATCTGTATGCTCTATTAGGACCTGATGGTAGCCATAATTCAGATCAATATTACTAAAGTATTTGCCCCCCCTTGAGCTGGTCAAGGAGATCGTAGATTCATGAAATCAGGTACCAGTTCTTGACTGTGATTTTATTTATGGCTCATTAATCGATGCAAAGTCACTAGGTCTCATATTTATTCTGCACAAGCACAATTGGGCTTCCACATGGTGATGAGATGGGTCAGATGTGCCCCTTTTGGAGTAGTTCTTGGATCTAACACTTGATATCCTTTTTTTCTAACATAGAGCGGTGATAGATTGGCCCATTGGGTAGCGGTGTACTGGGGGCTATATCGATTGAATGATTGACCTAATAGTGTAGAGGTACCCCAGTGGGTGAGGAGAAGATGTATTTCTATTCTTCTATGCTCTTATCCACTTGCTTCTACTGCATGGAGAGATCGGTCGCGGAGGCCTTGGATGTGGCTGCAAACTTTCCCTCGCTTTGGAGAGTGAACCACAAAGAAGACAAACTTCCCCATCTTTGAGATGACCTTCCTACATTCCTTGGCATAGATTAAGGAAGTAGCAGTAGGTGGGAGTACATTGGATATCCTGTACAATTTTTTGTCCAAAGTAATAATAACACTGCGAGGCCTAGACTCATATAAAACATGAAGTTTCCATAAATAAGGTTTTCCCAAAAGAACATCACAAACTTCAAGGGGAGAAACATCACACAATACCTCATCTTTTAAGGGCTTGATGTCTTAGGACAGACAACATTTTTGGTTGACGCGAAGATCTCTTCCTTGGAAGAGCCATCCGATGGTGTATGGTTGCGGGTGCGGTGTTTTCGGCCAAGAAAAATGCTTGAAGACCTATGCTGAGATGAGGCTCTTTTGGTTACCACTATAAAAAATGAAGTGAAATGGAGTACCCTTCACCCACATCTATGAATGAAAGAGACGATCACCTTCCTCTAACTCATTAGTTTCACCGTCATGGATCTTGGTGGTAGCAATGGTGGCACTGGGTTCCACGTCAATAATATGTCTCCCCTTTTCTGGTTCTCACTCTGAGTTGGAACCCGCATCTAATTTAGAGGATTTCATCTCCACCACCAATGATTGATTTGAGCAGAAATCAATAGTGTTATTCCAGGGGATCTTATGGAAGTTTCACAACTTCCCAGTGTCTTTCTTCTCCTTTCCATTGTCCTTCTTTGATTGCAACTTAGACTGTTTCTACTAAGGTTTTCCATCTTTGCTTTTCCCTTTTTTTTTGTGGGATACGGTTGTGCTTTCCCTGCTTCTATTGTGAAGGGTTCCTAGACCCAAACTATCGCATATTTTGTTTAATCTTCTGCTAGATTTTGACATCATATCGATAGGTCGTGCTCAAGGATGAGATGTCCAGAAGCTTTATTTATGTCTAGATTTATCTATGTAGACCTCCACAGTACTTGAGCACCATATTTCGATCAAAATATTTGATACCCAGCTTGGTGTGCAAGGTATGGAATACATTGGTGAACTTTGGCACTATTTTGTCTCTTTCCTATCGCAGTGTGGTCCATCTTGTATACAAGTCATCATAACTTCCAACAGAGTAGTATTGTTCCTTAATAGCATCCCTGAGGGAACCCCAAGTGGGTGTAACTGCAAATAATGTGGATCCCTCTATTTCCTTTTGCTCAAAGAAAGTCTCCCACTAATATTTGACATGGAGGACGACCTTGAGGAGAGAAAATGTAATATTTTCTCCATCGAAAAAGTTGTGGACAGAAAAATACACTTCTAGAAGGTTTAACCATTTATCTATGACATCTCCATCTATTTGACCTTCAAATATAAGAATATCAAAAATTATTTGTACCTTGAAGGGGGTGGCACCTTTTCTTTAGGTAGATGTGTCGCTTGTTGGCATTCGTCGAAGGATTTGTGAAAATTTGTCCATCATCTCATTCCTTTGTCACTCGAGGGCTTCCTCGAGCAACATTTTGAAAGGATCTCTTGTCTCGTAATCTTTATTTTCTCCTGTCATGGAAGGTTTCTTGGGCGTGCAAGAGCATTTTTCCTCAAGAAAAACAAGCTTGAGACCCAACTCTCTATACCTTGACCTCGTCGGGGACATGCACTAAAAATAGCAAGAAGCATACCTCTATGATACCACCGATCCATGTTTATGAGCAGAACAAAATGAAAGCATAGATTTATAATATTAACATAGAGACACGTTGAATAATAACAGATATATAGTAAAACCTGACTTCTATTAAATAAGAAATATGTTGAAACTATAAAATGCAAACTAAAACAGGCTTGCTAGAATGGTGACAACTTATCTATGAGAAGAGATGTGAAGGCTACGTTGATTCGCAAGAAGTGTTGGAGTTACTTCACACACACCTATGATTTCTTTTTCCTAAGTTTTTTCCTTGTTTATTAGTCATAATTAGTCATTATCCAGTCTCCTATGTTTTAGGAGAGAATATTCCACCTGGAGAATATTCTCTTTCAGTTGACACTTGAGTTTGACTAGTTGAGTTGAGTTTAGATGTTGCATTGGTTTTATCACCATGCAACATTGGGATCATCACCATGCTAATTCGACCTTTCCTTGGGATCATCACCAAACTGGTGCATTAGCCTTGATTCCCTGAGTTAACTCCTCACTACTCTATGTTCAATCAGTTAACTGAAGACTAGTTGACTAGTTAACTCAACTAGGTGGCAGTTCACTCTCGTAACTGTCTAAGAGACTAGACTAGGTGGTAGTTCACTCTCGTAACTATTGGTGTGTGTCTAGATCACTCTATACCACCACTATGGCGCATTTGTTCACCTCCAATGCAAATTCATTGAGCTATACAGAGTATATCATGTGTAAATTATTCATTATTCACAGCGGTTAATGAAAATTATTTCATTCTTTCTCTCCTTCTTCTTATTTCTCCAATTCTCTCTGCAAATGTGTGTATTATTGTTTATATAGATATATTATATGCAGGTTCAACACATTTACATGGTATCAGAGTTGATGGACTGCTAAGAAAAAGCTACACCAAAATTTTTTGCAGGTACAAAAGATTGAAGACGCGGAAAGATGGTGTTATAACCCTAAAATGCACCACACAGGTTTACCTGGCATCAGGCCAACTCATGCCTTTTCCTAGCCAAAGCCATGCTGAACAAATCCTCAAAAAACCACTTAAAACAAGCAACCCGCGCCCTAACTTCTCACTGGGCGCAGGCAACCGCTTGTTGTCCTTATACTGCACGCGGGCATCCGCGGGCTAACCCAAAACAGCCCGCGGGTACCTAACAAAGAAAAAAATCAGGAAAGTTTCCGCCGGGACACGAGGCTTTTTGTCAGTTAACTGGAACTCCGAGTCATGCATGGCCGAGAGTTCGCCAAAAACCCTAGCTCTTTCTAGCCTATAAAAGGAGGGGTAGGGGTACTATTCAAAGGAGGAAAAATCATAGCAAAGAAACTCTGCCAAATTGCCAAGCCAGTTTTGTCCCAACCCTTTAGCCTTGCCTCAAGCTTTAGGAGAAACTCAAGAAGCGACAGTTGGAGGACAAAAAGAAGAGGAAGATCCCAGGATCAGGATCGTGGAACGGTGACCGGCCTCAGAAATCATTGTAAGTTGATTCATATTGAAGTTAATGAAAAATATACTTTTCCCGTCCCGAATACATGAGTCTCATCTATGTTATTTGATGTATGTTTTATCTCTAACCCCCTAGTAGATCAGTAGCATGCATGCATAGGATTGTCTTGATTGCAGGAAGCTTTGTGGAAGGAGCAGCAGCAGCAAGGAGATAACAACTCAATGGAGGATCTACTTCAACCGTCGGAAAAAGGTTGGTTTATTCTTCCCGTGTTTGCCTGAGAAAAGGGGTTGAGATTTTGGGTAGAAGGTTAAAAGTTAAATCTTAAGGGTCATGATCTGCGTATAAGTTTAGAGCCCTAGATTATTAGTCCGTAGGGTATAATACCCCACAACAGAATTGGCGACTCCGCTGGGGATATTTTACTCTTAGGGTTTCCTGGTTTGGTGAAAGATCTTTTGGTAGTTCAAAGAATTAAGTTTCAGTTTCTTTGTTGTTTTTGTTTTCTGTTAAGTCGAAAGCTAGCAGAGAGCCTGGTTATCAATACCATTTTTCTTTGACTGACGCTCGACATTTTATTTTCGGGACACACAGAGGTACCCGCGGCCTGCAGAAGCCCTGCCCGCGGGTGACCCGCGCCCTAACCTTCTACAGCACGCGGATATCCGCGTCCTGTAGTGTATTCAGTAGCGTGTAGTAACCAGGAAGTTTAAGAGGCAGCCCCCTCTTCCCCTGTCAGAAGTTTATCTTCTCAGGGGGCTTTATGGATCCTGTTTGGGTCTGAATTGGTTTGTAGTCTTGTGTTTCAGTCTTTCTTGTTGTGTTTTTTTTCACATTGGTTTTTCTTTTTTCTGCAAATTTATTTTTTCTGTTAAAGTGATAGCATCTCAACCTGTCAGAGACTCTGGTTGTCAGTACCAGAAGCCTTTTTCAGGACTAGACTGTCTGTTTATAATTTTTTCTCAGTATTTGAACATACCCGCGGCCTGCTTAGGCTTATCCCGCGGATACCCGCGCGTTGTAGTGGAACAGCACGCGGGTACACGCGTGTTGTCTTGGTGACAGTCGCGGGTCTGTTAGGAAGTTTTTCAGCTTGGGTAGGGCAGTCATCCCCTCCTGTGGTGAGAAGAGCTCCTCCCAGAGGTTTGGAGTCTGAGGCTGCACATTCAGCAGGTTAGGGCATCTCTTCCTTAGCTTGTACGTGTTATTTGATTTTTTGATAGAAAACATAAAAGAAGAAAAACATTTATTTCATGGTTTTTAGGAAAGTGTTAGAATTGGTGTTGTTGAGATTGCTTTGTTGCATTTTCGTGCTCTGATTCTGTCTGCGAGCTGCGCTTTAAGCCATATTTTCCCTTTATTTCTCTTGGTTTTGATCTTGTCATCATTTTTCCTTGTTGCGTGCTTTTGCAATAAAATAAAATAAAAAAATTCTTTCGTTTTCTTCTTGATTTGAAGATTGAGTTGTTGCGTCAGTAGCTTGGAAAGAAGTCTTTTGCATAATTTTTTGCAGTGCATGTTTAGTATAAGTAGCTCGTAGATCTGAGTGAAAGTTCTCTTCATTTACTGCATAAAATCTTAGTAAAACTGAAAAAGAAAAGAAGTCTTTTCATTGAAAAGTTGTTGGTTTTGCATTTTTAGAAAAAATTTGTTTTCAATCATTTCTGTGCATTTTGCTTTGAGTCTGTTTTACACACCATCAGTTTCACTTCCGCACCTTGAGATTTAAAAATCCCACTAAAATCAACGCTTAATAAAATCAAGTAGACTTTTCTGTTTGTAGGGTGCACAAATTAGCTCAGGATAGGGCCTTGGAATAGGTTGGAGAGTAAATTCTCCAAGGCCACCCAAACCAAACATTGGAGTCTATCATTTAGAGAGTGTAGAAGTCCAGTTACGGAAAGTTATTCAGGACCCCCCTCTAACACAGGGGCTAAACACGAGGTCATGTAAGGAAAGGTAGCAGAGATAACCCCTCCAAAGCTGGACCGAACGTGGTGGAGAACACATATAGAGGATCTGTTAAGGGATTCCGTCGTTAGCATTTTCCACGGAGCTTCGTGGGTCTCGAAACCATTCGAGGTCCTCAGTCGTCTTCCAGAACACTTGCTCTCGATACCCTTGACAGGTTTCGGGCTTGATACCCTGCTCATTGTGGTCTTCGGACTGTCGACTGTACCCGCCTGATAGTTGTTCACGTGCTGGAAAACTAGTTGCCTATCTTTTCTAGGGACTTACACAGGTGACTGCGAGGGTATACCGCGGTACCTAGGGCGGACTTCGGACCAACGCTTTGCAGAGTAGACCCGGAGGGTGCTTCCGTATTCGAGTTGCACTTGCACTGGTAAGGTACTCTAGTGTTGGTTGTGGTAACTGCTCTTCCTACTAATATAGT
>ML790562.1:248682-275086 GCA_009831015.1 Picea engelmannii
AATCATACAATAAAACACAACAAGCTTTATAGGAAAGAATCATATTACTGTATCATATTAAATGTGAAAGAGAGATTACAACCATGGCCTTGATGTCGTAAGGTCCCTTCCAACTATCCTTCGTTCCCCACACACTCACTCCAAGAATTCTGAGAGCACAGATCTGATAATATTCACAATCTATCTTGACAAAGTGGCTCATCTAGCCAAGCTAAAAATCTCCAAAGCTCTATCCAATCCAAGCTAATCCCAAAATCTCTAAAGCTAACCAAAGCTACAAGCTAACCTTCTCCATGAGATCTCCTCTCCTTTTATAAGATGAAGAGGATAAGGTGAGGAGGTTAGGATAATCCCACCAAATCATGAAACAGAGTAAGATCCAAACCATTCAGATTCCACCTCACCATGGAAGTTTCTCCTTCTAGAAGATTCGAGAAAACGCTCATTTTTCCCACGTGTAAGCATTCTCGCACCCTGCCTATAGAGAAACCTGCGAACCTCTCGCAACCTAGCTATGGTGCAACCTGTGAGAATCAGGCATTCTCGCACCCTGCCTATATAGCAACCTGCGAACTTCCTTTTTTACAGGGTTTTTACAAGGGAAAATGCAACTTCTTTTCTCAGGAAAAGTTCTTCTCCCTTCTCTCTTCAGGAACTCAGGCCACTGACCCCTCTGAAGGCAACATATAGGTTTACATCATTAACGGTCATAGGGATGACGAAAATAATGTGTAACACTAGTTTTCACAAAGTATCAGAAAACCAAAAGTACTAGTGTACGAGTGTACCAGAAGCACCAATCTAGAAATCCGCAGATCAAGTTTGGAGGGGTAAAAGTTGTATTTTCTGAAATCTAAACAAACCAGGCTACTCACCTCAGTCCAATGCATCTTTTGGTGAGTTCAGTTTTCAGATACAAGTAATTTGATTTTTTTATTATTTCTATAGCCCGGAGGGCTAGGGTTCTTTCTACTGTAGGAAAGAATGGCTACCAGCATGAGGGTAGAAGACAGGTTGGAAGGATCTAGAAACTTCAGATCTTGGAAGCATAGGTTGTAGATGATTCTAGACGAGAATGATCTCCTAGAACATGTTGCAGTGGGTGTACCAGAACCAGATGAATAAGAGAAAAAGACCAAGCATAAGAAGAATGAAAAGAAAGCAAAGAGAATCATGTCAGATTCAATAAAGGATCACTTGATCCCTCATATTTTTGAACTATAGACAACAAGAAAAATGTATGAAGCACTCAATAGGTTATATGAAAGCAAATACATTAGCCATAATCTTTCCTTAAGAAATCAACTTTGTAATATGAAGATGTAAAACTCAGAATCTGTCACATCCTATCTTATGAGAGTTTCTTAGATCAGAGATCATCTTGCAGCTATTAGAGATGTCATTAGTGACAAATATCTTGTAACCACAACCCTAAATGGGTTTCCAACATTTTGGATTCCTTTTGTACAAGGAGTGTGTGCAAGAAGCAAGTTACCCAAGTTTGATAATTTATGGGAAGATTGCACACACAAAGAATCTAGACTTGCATACCAAAAGAAGAGATTAATTATCGATGAAGAGGAAGCTCTTACAGCTCAAAATAAAAAAATAAGTTCCTTCAGGAAGAACAATAAAGAAGCTAACTCCGTAAGAGTTCCAGACAAGAAGAAAGATGTTTCAAAGATCTGATGCTACAACTACCAAAAGTTGGGACACTTTTCTTATGACTGTCCTCAAGGAAAAGGAAAAATAAAGTATCAAGCACATGTGGCAGAAGAAGAGGAATCTCCTCCCTCAAATAAATCTTTAGCAGAAATTAAGGATTATGTACTTTAATTTGAACATAGTTGATCTGAAGAGAGGAAAGCAAATGGTGGAGTCTATAGAGCCTCCCCACACAAAAACAAAAGATAAGTATTCATGTTTATTTTTAGTATCTTGTTTACTTTAATACCTTCTCATTACATGTTAGTTTTTTGTGAGAATGTTAATTAACCTCATTTTATTTCAGTGTCTATGCAAACTTATGAAGGAAGTATCAAAGAAGAGGATGAAGAAAAAGATAAAAATATTTATTTCATGTATGATCACTCATGAGAGTGACAATGAAAGCATATTGTAAGTAAGTTTACAAGTCGCAGATGAAAGAACTTATGCCATGACTTGCAGAAGTTAGACAACACGAGAAGGACATGTGATATTATGACAATCAGTAAAGACCAGACAATATCCAGTATTTATATAGGAGCAAGAGACTCCTAAAGATGCAGAGTAGAAATATTCAAGATGAAGAAAAAGATGGATACTCAGATATAGTGGATGAGATGCAGATAACTACAGGTTACTCCAGTACCATTCTTATAGATACAAAGGGAGAAAGTTGATCCAATATGAAAACAAAAAGAAAGAAATATGTGAACTCAAGAAGGCACCTAGGATATTACAAAAGAGAACTTCAAGGATGATGATTAGAAACTATCAGTTTCGTGCAAGAGGGAGCTATGTCTCCGAGTTCGAAATAGAAGATCGTGATTTGATGTAGTTAGGAAAGAAGATGGATGGTGCCCAGATATTTTGATCAATATGAAAGTTATCCAATAGATGGATGGGGCCCAACAGATGGGTAGCATGGTATTATACCATTGAAATATTTTGGACCACAAGAGATTTTTTTGGATCTCGTAGCTAGACCTTCGTAGAGAAGGAATGAGCAATCCCACAAGTAGAACTTTGTAGAGAAGGAGAAAGAGAAGATACCTTCGTAGAGAAGGAAGAGACCTTCGTAGAGAAGGGGAGTGAGAAATTTACCAAGGTTGGCCTCTGTCCAAGTGTTGATTTTTGGATAATCTAGGGGCATGCTAGAATACCCTCGTAGAGAGGGGTGTGACCACCCTCGTAGAGAGGAATGTGGATGTTTCTCCAAGGGGTTGTGGGAAGATACTCTCCTTTGGCCAAGGATGGATTAGCCTGGAACACAAACCTTGACCATGTGGAATGGTTAGTTGGCTCTTGAGGTTTGTGTCATGATCCTGCGTGGATCATGGAAAGGGAGTCTAGTCTTGCCTAGGCTAGCATCTTAGCTTCTCTAGTTAATGTGGGATGACTAGGAGTGAAGCTATGGTAGTATTCCTCCCCAGTGGATGGGTGAGATATATGACTACAAGAGAAGGGAGAACATAAAAGGAAAGGAAAAACTCATATAATATCTTTTGTGTGAAGATAAGACATCTTTTGTGTGAAGATAAGATATCTTCTGTGTGAAGATAATAAATAAGTATCTTCTGCGTGAACATGAAAGAAAGAAAGAGTATCTTCTGCATGAAGATAAAGAGAACAAAACTTCTGATGATTTATAGATATGCCAGTCAATGATCATGATGCCAGATGACCAAGTGGATGCCTCCAGTTATCCAGTTAATGATGATTACCCATTTGATGATGTTGCCCAGTTGATGATGTTGCCTAGTTGATGATGTTATCCAGTGGATGTTGCTACCTAGTTGATGTCGACATCCAGTGACTTGTCAAAAGATAAAGAATATCCTTCTTGTTAAGAGGGAGTGTTAAAATATTGTGTAACTGCAAAGAATATTCTTATCCCCTTTTTGGATAAAGATAAAATATATTTATTATTGATTAGATCAATCCCCTTTTGTGGATTGATCATGTCGAGTATTGTAAATGACCAAATCCCCTTTTGCGGATTGGTCAAACCCTAATTGTAATAGGCTAAATAAGAAGTCGGTTATGCCAGTGAAGAGACACTTCCACACATGCCAGAATTGTATAAATAAGAGAGGCCAGCGCCTCATTTAGTCATACACTTAGCTCACTCATCTAGTGCGCAAGTATTGAAGGAAGCTGCAGTTACCAGTTGCCGAAAGAAGGAAGAGAGAGAGCGGCACATCCTTGGGAGAGGAATTTATGTATTGTTTGGTTCATTGTCTTGGCATTGTATTGGCTATCTATATTAAGGAATTTTTGCTGGGTTTTCTTCCCCTTGAGGGTTTCCTAGGATAAATGCGTGTGTACTCTTGTGATTGTGCTTCTCTCAGTGATCCTATCTATGCTATTGTTATCTAGTAAATTGAAAGTAACCTAATAATAGCAGAAACTTTAACACTCATCTCATCCTTTTTTCCAAAGAGTCCTTCCATGGTGGTTCAACCTTCATTGGGGGTTTTACAGGAAGATATATGAAAAAGGAGATCGGGAGAAATGAGACTGCAAATTGTCTTGAATTCTTCATCCATTCAATTTAGATACTTGTATTTTTCTATGGTTGATGTCATTTCTGTCTCTATGTTCATGGTTAACCTATATAATAATATGCTTCGAAGATGCATGATCATCTTCTCCTTCCATGCAAAGTAATTGTAAGGTGTAAAGATGAATTCTTTTGAAAATTGCATTTTTCGGCTATCTTCAATCTTTGATACCTGCAAAAATAATTCGGTGTGTATTCTACTTAGCAGTCCATTGACTCTGATACCATGTAAATGTGTTGAACCTGCACACAATAGATCTAGCTAGAAGATAACACAGATTTGTAGACAGAAATTGAGAAAGAATAAGCAAGTGAGAAAAAATGGAATAATTCTCATTAACTGAATGAATAATGACTAATTTACACATGATATACTCTGTATAACTCAACCAATGTGCACTAGAGGAGAAGCCAATGCGCCATAGTGGTGGTCTAGAGTTATCTGGAAACACACCAACAATTACGGGAGTAAAATTACACCTATTCTAGTCTCTTGGGCAGTTACAGGAGTGAACTGCCACCTAGCTAAGTTAACTAGTCTATTAGTCTTCAGTTAACTGAATGAAATATAGTGAAGTGAGGAGGAGATTAGGGAATCAAGGGTAATTTGATATTCTAGTGATGATCCCAAGGACAATGCACATTAGTTGGTGATGATCCCAATGTTGCATGGTGACGATACCAATGTAGCATCTAGACTCCACTCAACTGATCAAACTGAAGTGAAAACTAAAGAGAATATTCTCCCTAGAGGAATATTCTTCCTAAAATATAGGAGACTAAATAATGACTAATAGACAAGGAAAAACCTTAGGAAAAAGAAATTGTAGGTGTGTGAGAAGTAACTCCAACAACACTAGTGCAATTTATTTGATGCATGTAATTTTATTATAAAGTATGGCGGTGCTACTGGAAAATGGACACATTGGGGCATTATTGTTCATGAACGTTCCAGTGCGTATATTCCTTAAAGGCACACCAATTAAAAATATGTATCTGCAAAATCCACTCGTACCTTCCTTCGCTATGAACAATGAAGGGGTGTTTGAAAATTTAAGCACTAATGCGGTAGTTTTTAGATGCGCAGTATAAAGCTCGACATGACAAGCACATGGTTGATCATCAATTCCAGGTTGGAGACCGGGTATGGCTTCACATTAGCAAGGAGAGATTGAAGGGTGAACGCAAGAAACTCAATCCCATTCATTATGTACCCTTTACTATCTTAGAGAAAAGTGGTACTGATGCTTTTCGTCTAGATCTTCCACCTTATATGAAGATTTACTCCATTGTAAATGTAGAGAACTTGAAACTTTTTGAGCCTCCCATGATCATTGATGAGGATGAGGAAGTGTCAATACCTTCAGTCAATGAATTTTCTCCTAAATACTTGGATGAGTTAAAGGAAGATATCATACTGGACAAAAGGATGAGGACTTCACGCAGGGGTGATGTTGATTATCTTCGAGTAGGCTTAAAGGGTACACATCAAAGCAGGAAAAGTGGATTGAGAAGGACAAAGTGAGGGGACTCTTTCCTCACTTATCTTTTGATTGATGAAATCTTTTGGTGGTCCAAAAAGCTCTCAGTGGGAAGGCGTGATCCAAAAAGGATCCAGAGAAGACTAATAATAACTCTAAACTCACATAAGCAACTCAGGATGCTTAGAATCTTTTTAAAGGGAGAGGGCATGTTGGGTTTTTACACTAACCCCTCTATTTGTGGGTACTTAAGTTGTAGATAGTGTGTGGTTAATTAATGTAAAGGTCCATCCTTATTGAATAGAGGCCCTCTAGGTAGTTGGTACTCATTAACAAATGTAGCCTAGTCATTAATGTAGGGGCCATTAATTCTAAGGTTTTTGGGTATCTAAAAACTATTTATACAGGTAGAGAGCTATGCAATCATTTGTCAGAAATAATTATTGTCAAATATTCTATGTAATCATTTGTCAAGAATAATTATCGTCAAAGATGCATGTGAACATTGCTAACCTTTTGAAATATCAATAAAGGGTTACTATTCTACAAGTTCAATCCTCTGTTTCTATTTCATTTACCTTTTTGTAGTTTGAATTTCCTTAGATATTGCTCTTAATTATTTGGTTTTTCTATATAAGTTCTTACATTAACCATATTTAATCTATGGTCTACAAATGAGAATATCATGCTATATAATTGTGTTCTTAGTAATATTAGGATGCAACTCTCAAAGGTATATTTGATATATCTCATTAAATTTGAAATAAAATTAAATTCTCTACATAAAAAATAATGGCAAACTTTGTCAATATAAGCACGAGGAATTACAACGACCTCCAAGAAATCATTGCCATTATGTGGCAAATTACTCCTGAAGTGGTCGCGCAATACCGAGAAATCACCACCTTCAAAGCGACCAGGCACACCATATGGATCCAACTGCAAAGGGATCCCGAGAAGGAATGGCTACAATTGTGATACTGTGTCAAGGAAGAAGACGTAGAGATGGCAATCAAGGATTGGAAAGATGACTTGAGAATTCCAGTTCTCACTCAAGAGATGCCCACAAGTAAGGAGGCTGATGAATGACAAGATCAGACACATGTCGGAGATAAATATAGGCCTAAGAAGCCAAATCCAATTAAAAAGACGACACAACAAAAGAAGGGGGGTGTGCCAAAGAAAGGTACCCGGGCCAGGAAAAAGGACACCACCCAGGAAATGAAAGAACAGGAAAAATGGGTTGTGATGGCACAAGGAACCCCATCGAGTGATACCCCACAGGAACAAGGCCATACCAAGAGGTCGATCATACATAATGGGGGTACGCGAAAAAAGGCCAAGGTGCACAAGAAGCTGCCAGAATATACAATCAGTGAGGACAACACAGATATCGTGGCCGAAAGAGTCCATGACCGGGAAGTTGAGGAGTTTGAATAAGCCCAGCACGAAAGTGACCAAATTAAGGATGAGATGGCCGACATAAGGCAGGTCCTAGATAATATCAAAGAAGCGGATAGGGCAGACAGAGGAACAGAGTCATCCCTCGCAGCATCAAAACCAGGAGCCAAGGCGACGTCGAGAGAACATGAGATGATCCAGACGATAGCACAGGAGAGCCCGACCTTCCACATTACACCCAACATGTTGCGCATGGATGAGATTGTAGCCCAAACACTCTTGAAAGATCTGGCGCAGATATAGTTGGTAATGGAGTGGATACCAACCAAAGCACTATACAAACTACAAGTCAATATCGCGTAGGAGGTGCAATCACGCACATGAACAAACACAACAGAGTTGCAACACACAAAGGAAAACAAAGACGAGTTGGAGTTGGTGCTCAAGAAAGTCAAGCTCGAGACCAAATATGATAAATATCGTGCGGATAGGCTTGAGCAGGGAGTGACTGCAACCTATGACAGAATTCTAAAAAGCGCGCAAATAGAAGAGCCCACAAAAACACAGAAAATTGATCAGATTGTGTAAACAATTGATCAATACAAGCAGGCGATAAAGAACCTCCGGGAACAACTCATTCCTACCACTCCCCTGAAGGTGAAGGAACAAAGGAAACAAGAAGCAGCTGAACATATGGATGAAATGGAACGACAAGTCAGTGCAATTGTCGAATTGTTTGAGAGGGCAGCGCATCTATGGACAAAGCTATAAGAATATCAAAAGGTACAACACTGGGACCAGAAAGAGGAAAATATAAGCGCAGCCATCAAGGACCTCAAGTAGAGGGAAAAAATGATGAAGATCACTGAGCGCCTCAAAGGAATACAAGACATGAAGAATTTGCAAGCAAAGATAGCAGTTGCACAGACGTAGAAGAAGGACCGACAAGCTCAAATGGAACCTCTCCAAGAGCTAGCAGTAGAGGTCATTGTGCAAGAAGAGGAGGCAAAGAATAACATGGCGCAAACATAGGCAGAGTGCACAGAAATGATCAGGGAGGAGATCACATTGCAAGTGTTAGATGCGCTCAAAGAAAATACCGCGCAGGCTCAAACACAAGGAAAGGAACTCACAGACAAGTTCCACACTCTAGCAGGAGTTGTTGAAGAAGTGTGCAAAGCATAAGTGGCTTGGGACGATCCACATGTCAGTGTTGGGGGCCTTTTGGATGTAGACCCATTCAGGGGAAAAAGGCTATTTTTGGGTAGAGAAGCATGAAGGGAAGAAAGGACAACTGGAAGGAAAGGCAACACGTGCGAGAGAAGCGTGTGAGGCACGCACACAAGGGAGACCTAACTATGTTAGGGTTAGGTTTTTTGCAATATAATGTAATTTCTAATGAGCCAAGGATATATATAAGTAGCACTTAATAGGTCTAAAGGGGGGATTGAGGGAACTGAAGAGACCTAAGAGGGGTACCTGAGTGGGATAGATACAAAAAGAGATCAATAGTACCTAGGAGGTAGAGAGAGTCCAGAAGTTGTAAGGTTTGTAAGAACTACAACATTTTGTAAGATGGTGAGCTAGAGAAGGATCGAGAAACTCGATCCTGAGGGTTAGATCGCAGAATGAGGAGCCTGGTATGATCTAGTTAGCCTCACAAGCATCGAGAGTCTGGTTGAGGTTGTAAGATCCAAGACTGTAAATGTGCACGACACGCCATATTGTTGAAACATAATAAAGAGCTTGAGAGCCAGATCTTTGTGGATGTATCCCGGGAGGGGTGAACCATGATAAAGCTTGTGTTATGTGATTGAATTTATGCATCTCTATTGTTGTTAAGAATTAGATGTTAGATGAATGAATGAAGAAACTAGTTAGATCTCATACTCTAAATGCATGAATACGAATGAATTTTTTAATTAAGAGTTTGATTAAATAAATAAAGATCGCAAGGTATAACCAAAGATCTCCACTCATTCCTAGGCTACAAGCACCTGAGTATTGCAGCCACCCATAGAGCTATCTTAGGTGAGACTACGCAATACACCCTGTGTGTTGCATTGCCTTCTGGTTTACCAGGGGGGCCGATAGTTTTAGAGGGATTTTGTTGGATGCCTATTAAATATGAACCTGGGTCAACATATGACAGTAAGGTAAGATCAGAGTAGATGACTGATAAAGTATAAGAACAAACCAACACATGTGAAGCATGAGGAATCATCAACAAAAATGAGCATGTACCTTGCTTTGTTGATTGATGGATGCAGAAAAGGGTCCCTGAGGTCACTATGGATCAGATCTAAAAGAGAGGAAGCTCTCTGATTCTTTCCTTTGTCGAATTTCTCTTGAGGGTTTTTTCCAAGAACACATCCCTCACGGATTCCTTTGGAGAAATGGATGTCTGGTAGACCATCAACCAATCCTTTCTTACTAAGTTGTTGCATATATATGAAATTTAAATGCCCGAACCTTTCGTGCCATATCCTACTGCTTTCATCAGCATGGCTAAGCAGTAAATCATAATCTGGTTCAATAAATTAAGAAAATGTATACAATCTAGATTGATGATTTCCCTCATCGGTAACAACCTTGGAATTGGTTTGCATGTCATAGATGTCCACTGCATCAGGTGTGAATATGAGTTTCTTTCCGGTACCGTAATTTTTCATCCAATACATGGAGAGAATACTGACGAAAAGTTTGGGAACGTGCAACACATTCTTGAAGCTTCTGTTGGTGAGTTCAATCCTTCCTTTTCTGGTGACCTTGACTGGAGAGTTGTCCCACATCAGAACAGGAGTACATTTGCATGCATCCAAATAGAATAGACTACTTTTGTGGCAGCCATGTGATGTGATGCTCCTGAATATACGATCCAAGCATTGGGAGAGGAGTTGATGGCAATCAAAGCATGGCTAGAATTTTCTTTCTTGGGATTCTGATCTTCTCGCTTCTTCTTCTTGGCACCCTCAGGGATGCGATCTCCAAGGTTATTTTGTTGAAGTATTTGAGTCATTAGATCTATTTATTTATGCATGCATGCGTATTCTGGATGGAATCCTTTATGGAAATATGTGCATTTCTCCCGTTTTCTTCCCTTTCCACCTTTGGATCTGGAGGCATCGGTGAAGGGTTTTGAGTACCCTTCCTTCTTGGGATGTGCATGTGATTTCCTTTTGTCTTTATATTTACATTTATGATATTAATGACCACTTCCATCTTGCACAGTAAGTGTATGTGCCTTTGGGCCTTTAATTTTTCCTATGTTGATGAGCTTGGTCTACTCTTGTGTCAGGGATTCAATAAATTCCTCAAGATAAGGCATCTTCCAGGTGGCTCCAAAGGAAAATTTGTTTGAATGGAATGTGGATATGAACACTGAAAATTCAGGACCAAGTTTGGAGAGAATGGTGAGAACCATTTGTTTCTCCTCAGATTTATCAACCCTGCAAGCCTTGAGTTGAGATAATAAATCCTTAAATTTTGTAAAGAAATCTTGGAGATTGTCGAATCGCTTTGGATCCAATGTGAGAAATTCCACCTTGAGCATATGTCCCCTCATCTCATCCTATTTTCCAAAGATCCCTTCCATGGTGGTCCAACCTTCAATGGGGATTTTACAGGAAGATATGTGAAAAAGGAGATCGGGAGAAATGAGACTGCAAATTGTTTTGAATGCTTCATCCATTCAATTTAGATACTTGGATTTTTCTATGGCTGATGTCAGTTTTGTATTTGTGTTCATGGTTAACCTATACAATCCTATGCTTTGAAGATGCATGATCATCTTCCCCTTCCATGCAAAGTAATTGTAAGGTGTAAGGATGAATTCTTTTGAAATTTCCATTTTTCCGATGTCTTCAATCTTTGGTACCTGCAAAAATAATTCGATGTATCTTTTGCTTAGCAGTTTGTCGGCTCTGATACCATGTAAATGTGTTGAAACTGCACATAATAGATCTAGTTAGAAAATAACACACACATTTGAAGAGAGAAAATGAGAAAGAAGAAGCAAGAGAGAAAGAATGGAAGAATTCTTATTAACCGAATGAATAATGAATAATTTACACATGATATACTTTGTATAACTCAACCAATGTGCACTGGAGGAGAAGCCAATGCGCCATAGTCATGGTCTAGAGTGATCTAGACACACACCAATAGTTACGGGAGTAAACTGCCACCTAGTTTAGTCTCTCGGGCAGTTACGAGAGTGAACTGCCACCTAGCTGAGTTAACTAGTCTATCAGTCTTCAGTTAACTAAATGAAACAGAGTGAAGTGAGGAGGAGATAAGGGAATCAAGGTTATTGTGCTAGTCTGTTGATGATCCCAAGGATAATGTGCATTAGCTGGTGATGATCTCAATGTTGCATGGTGGCAATACCAATGTAGCATCTAGACTCCACTCAATTGATTAAACTGAAGTGAAAACTGAAGAGAATATTCTCCCTAGAGGAATATTCTTCCTAAAATATAGGAGATTGAATAATGACTAATAAACAAGGAAAAAGCTTAGGAAAAATAAATCCTAGGTGTGTGTGAAGTAACTCCAACAACACCAATGCAATTTATTTGATGCATGTAATTTTATTATAAAGTATGGCGGTGCTACTAGAACATGGACAATTGGGGTGTTATTGTTCATGAACGTTCTTGTGCGTTTATTCCTTAAAGGTGCACTAATTAAAAAAAAAAAACCTCCGTAAAATCCGCTCGCTACCTACCTTTGCTATGAACAGTGATGGGGCATTTGAACATTTAATCACTAGTGTTGTAGTTTTTAGATGCGCACCAGTGTGTTTGTGCCATTAAGGCACACTGAAATAAAAACCTCTGCAAACACCTCCGGTCGCTTGACTCCGCTAACAACCTCTGCTATAAATAGCTAAGGGAATAATTTTTCGAGGAGGTCCAATATCCACCCAATATTTCATGTGTTATGTTTGAAGAATGTGGTTGGGCCAAATTGTTGAGTTTAAACCATCCTCCCTGAACTTGATGATGAGGTTTCCATTTAGTTATATTCTAGGCAGTATGAGAGAAAATAAAGCACCATCTATGCCAATGTATTATCCAAGAAATCTTAATATAGTGGAAAGATACATAGCTTGAAGATGCTACCTGAGAACTAGCCATGATTTTACAGTAGTTTCAACATCTCCAACCTTGAGAACAATGTTGTTTTTAAAGGGAGAGGGCATGTTGGGTTTCTACACTAACCCCTCTAGTTGTGGGTACTTAAGTTGTAGATAGTGTGTGGTTAATTAATGTAAAGGGCCATCCTTATTGAATAAAGTCCCTCTAGGTAGCAAATGTAGCCTAGTCATTAATGTAGGGGTCATTAATGCTTAGGTTTTTGGGTAGATAAAAACTATTTATACAGGTAGAGAGCCATGCAATCATTTGTCAAGAATAATTATTGTCAAAGATGCTATGCAATCATTTGTCAAGAATAATTATTGTCAAAGATGCATGCGAACATTGCTAACCTTTTGGAATATCAATAAAGGGTTACTATTCTAAGTTCAATCCTCTCTTTCTAATTCATTTACCTTTTTGTAGTTTGAATTTCCTTAGATATTGCTCTTAATTCTTTGTTTTTTCTATATAAATGCTTACATTAACCATATTTAATCTCCCCTCTTTCTATTTCATTTACCTTTTTGTAGTTTGATTTTCCTTAAATATTGCTCTTAATTCTTTGGTTTTTCTATATAAATGCTTACATTAACCATATTTAATTTATGTTCTACAAATTAGAATCTCATGGTATATAATTGTGTGCTTAGTAATATTAGGATGAAACTTTGAAAGGTATATTTGATATATCTCATTAAATTTGCAATAAAATTAAATTTGCTACATAAAAAATAATGGCAAACTTTGTCAATATAAGTATCAAGAATTTTTATTTGAAATTTAGTTTTTATTAGACACTAAATAGAAGATATCGCTTGCAAAAAGAGCATTGCTTGTGTTTTTTTTTAAATTTAATTAAATCACTAAAAAAATTATATATATATATATAACTATCTCTAAACCAAACATCAAATTAGTGTATAAAACCCTTTTATATGTGAGACAAAAGAACCCTCCTTTAAAAAATTCCACTAATAAAAATATATATACTATATCCTTTTGTACTATACCTATTCTCAATAAAAATATAATAATATATTATTATTTTTATAATAAATTTTATTATTTTTATAATAAATTAAATTATAATTAAAAATAATATTTAATTCTATATATAGTTTTAAAATTTAAATATCAATTTTATTTAAAAACATTTTTACGCTTTTGAGTTAGTTATTTAAATTGAATTTATTATTTTATTATATTAAATAATATTAAAATTTAAAATTGTTTTTATTTAGTTAAGAAGTTATCTTCCTAAAACTAAAGTTGCCACCTTGGAGGGACAAAAAAAACAATACACAACAGTGGACACAATCAAAGAGATTTGAAGCCGAGTTTATTTATTTTCGAGTGAGAGAAGTTGGTAACGGTCGCAACTTTTCAATGAGCTCCATATAAGTACGCTACGTTGTCTTCGTATTTTATGAAATTAAAGCCTCACGAAAAACGTCAGACCGTCTGAGTAACCTCTAATTTAAGCTTGAAGTTTAGAGGCGGGGGATTTAAAAGCTTTGTACATTGACCTGGGATAGTGTGTTACAGGCAACAATGGCGCCAGGCGTTTCACGGATACAGAAGGAGATAACTGAGATAGAAAAAAATAAGCAGTTGACAGGGATAAGCATTAAGTTCTTCGAGGACAATGACTTGTCACACCTGTGCGGCACTATTGGAGGCCCTGTGGGTACTCCTTATGAAGGGGGGCTCTTTCAAGTTGACATTCGCGTGCCCAACCAGTATCCGTTTGTTCCCCCAAAAATGCAGTTTATCACAAAAGTATGGCATCCTAATATCAGTAGTGAAACCGGTGCAATATGCTTGGATATTCTCAAACATAATTGGACGCCAGCATTATCTTTGAATGCAACTTTACTTTCTTTGCAAGCCTTGCTTTCAGCACCAGAACCTAATGATCCTCAGGATGCGGTTGTAGCACAACAATACATTACAGACCATCAAGCATTTCTAACCACTGCTCGTTACTGGACCAAAACTTTTGCAAATGGAGCACATCCTGAAACGGAACATTAAGTACAAAGGATATGGGATTTCCTGTCTATATAGTCTGAACTGTATCAGAAAAATGTGGTGGTGATGAAAACATGGCACTGGAGAAACTCTGTAGTGGCTAACGTCACATTTATTCTTTTTTATTGCCTTTATTTAATTACTTTGATTCATGTTCTTATTTCTACTGTCTAATAATTTTTATTCTTTACATTAATGGACTCAATTGACTCAAGAATTTCATATAATCTAGTCATACCATCTTGTTTTATGTCTTGTCTAAGATATTGTTTTACTATGAAATTCATAATTCTTAATCTGTGTAAATTTTACTTTTGAACTTTCAAGTATACAAAACCATTTATCATGGTTTTAAATTCTCAATTGAGGATTAAGTCCTCAATTGAGATTTAAATAGTAATCTAAGAATTAAAACCTTAATCAATATTAATGCAAAATATGACCTATTTTCACGCAATTAGCCACTATCCCCAATAATTTAACCATGAAATTACATTTCTAATCTGATTTCTTTAGAGTTTAAATGACATGAATTGATGTTTGAATTTGTAACAAAAAGACTTCTATTTTTAAGATAATTAACATATATTTGTACAATTGTTTTTTAACAAAATTGGTTATATTTTTATTATAAAGATGGCTGCAGCAGAGCTGAATCAATAAATTCTTACAAAATTTCCAGAGATTAGAAAAACCTCTTGAAAATCAGGAGAGATGTCCATCCTCTGATGCTCCGTGATTGCTAGTTTTCTAACAAAAATGCTGACTTGTTTCCACTTGTAGCTTCGAATTGCCTGGCAGTTTGATCGAATTTGACAAGAATGTCTATTCACCTCTTTCAAGATTATGGCGTTTGAATCTTGTAGGTTTCTAAGTCATGATGATGTTCGCAGGAGGTTCAGTGGCATAAGGGATTATTGCGCCTCTACTTAATTTGCGTCGACCAAACATGGGGTAACATCTGCTGCAGGTGATGAAGTTGACAATCGACAAGGCCCAAAGGTGGTGGAAGAAGCTCAGACTGGAAGATGAAAGGTCGAGGAATAAAAAATATTCCTTTTTCAGTCGCAGTGAAATAGAACACCAGGTGTGTGTCCGAGTGAGGCCGCATGGAGACAGCAGGTACAAGGAGGATGGTTGGAAATATCCCATATGCCGGTGAGGGCTCACCATGAGCCAAACAATAACCAATGCGAGAGTCACTTAAGTTATGTTCCAAATGGAGGTAATGGTTGTAGGCAAGGTATCCTTGAGATTAATGATTGATCGGTCAAGTAGACCTAAAATGTTGGTGAGGCTTGCATGTTCCAAAGGTAGGTGGTGATGGATTAATGTTTCAGTATTCTTTAATTTCCTGTGCACTAATCGTTTTTCTGCCTTGGAGACTCAGCTTTGCCATTTTGACGACTAAGAATGTGGAAATATTCTACTTTGTGGAATATCCCCTCTTCATTTGCAATTCTCTGATAGATTTCTGGAAATTAGGTTGTGGAAATGTTCGACTTTGTGGAATATCCTCTCTTCGTTTGTAATTGTCTGATAGATTTATTGGAAACTAATCTAGGATTTGAGAGAGTTTTAATTCCATGAAGATCGCGAGAGCTTCAACTTGATTATTAGAAGTATTACCTACTCCGATGCATAGTTTATAATCTCTTTTCCTTCGAATGTCATATATGAATTCCCTGTTGCCCCTATATATTTGTACATTAAATACATGATGATATCCTTAATTTTAATGAGGAAAACCCAACTTTTAGGAAAATGTTTTCCTCTTTATTTCCACACAATTTAATAAACAACACTTTTGGATTCGTATCATTAATATGTACCATAAAACATCATGATAGGTGCATAAATACAAAGTAAATAGTTGTTGGTTTTTCTTACTGGATGACTCTTCCTATCACCTACAATTCTTCATATTTATATTAATGTTACAATAATGCAATCACAAAGATTATGTGTCCAACATCCTCCCCCCTTAATCCAACACAAGGGAGGCTTCTCGGTGAGCCTAGGGGTATTGCAGTGGAAGATTGAAAGAGATTGAAGTGTGCCCCTATAGGTCAAGTTAAAGTGTGGGAATGAGGCTTGAGAAAGGGTCTTATGAAATGATAAAGTTTGCCAAGGTTATGTACCTACAAAACAATGTTAGACTTGCCCAAAACAAGACAATATATGGTGATTAAAACCTCAAAACCAGTGTGGAAGTAGGAAGAAACCTTGTTGTCCCAAAATTGCAGTAGTATGGAAATATATATATGCAGCAAATGAGTTATGACAACTACAAATTAAACCATCAAAATCAAGTGTAGGATGTTGGAAATATATATATGCAGTAAATGAGTCATGACAATTACAAATTAGACCATCAAAATCAAGTGTAGGATGTTGGAAAATAGTGCTAGCAACAAGTAGACAATTTTCCAATAATTAAAGCAAGATTTTGATAGAAATTAGAGGGATGTTACTATGTGTTATCAGCAAGATATGTAATAGCCTCATGTTTGTAGTGAACTTTTGCTACAACAAAAAATTCTAGCCACTAAAACCAAGAAGTAAACCACCCAAACAATAGCTTATAATCAGTAGAACAATTACCAAGGCTTACAAGTGAATTTTAGCGGTAGAAAAGTGAATAAAAAAGTGAAAGAGAGTGTGTTTTCTACAACCCTATTGGTTGTAGATAAAATTTTATTATATTAGTTAGATCACTTGGAAGATGAAGACACCCTTAGGGCACAACTTATAACATGTGAAAAGTATTTCCAAACTTCAATCTCCTTGAAATCATGTTTACCAATGCACAATATTCAAGCTCCAATGCAAAAAGATTAGTGCCTTATCTATTGGGTTATGGGGTCTCTTGTTTATGATCTAGGGTTTACTACTCCTCTAGGGGTGTAAGCCATTTTACTCCTTGTAGCAACCTTTGAAACTAGCCTTTTCAATGAAAATAAAAATTAGATCTTGATGGAGGGTGTATTTCGTTATACTCCTACAAGGTTTTTGACAAATTAACCTTGAGATAAAAAAGAAAACATACAATTGCAGAAATTTCTTACCTAATCCAAGAGATAGCATGAAAAACCCTTACTTATCAAGAATATTCCACCACAATTGCCAAGAAACAAGCATCAAGAGAATTCATTAGCCTTCCTTCGCCATTAGACAAGTAAAAGCATCCATTTGCACCAAAAACAAAAGAGATAGAGTTTCCCAAGTAGGGCGAAAATTTCAGCCAATAATCTTATGTAATTCTCAAGAGATGATCATAAAATAAAAGTGAGGTGACCTCTATTTATATGAGGTCACCTAAAACCAACTTGTCCACTTTAAAATATCAACAACAAATTATAAGGAGACGAACCTTCTCTATTTTTATTTTACAACTTAAAACTATAAAATTGCATGAATTAAACCCTTAGAAGGGTGACTCTATGCCTCAAAAGTGAGACCTTGAGCCTTTAGATGCAATTTGTTGGGCCTCCAAAGGCCATGTGTCCATATCTCATACTCTAGAGTGTCATGTCATGCATCTTCATTTTTCAAACCACATCATCTATGTTTTAGAACCATCAATCCCACAAACCCTAGCCTCTCTCATGATGTCAAGGTTTGGAAGCTGACGTCTTGGGCATCCAAAGGCTAATTTCTAAGTGTAAGGGGATATCATGTCATCACCTAGTGGTGTTCAAGTGCCTAGCAACGCCCGTCATCTCAAATGTACAATGGCTCTGGGGTCCTTTTCCCATCATGTGGGGAATGGCATCTGTCCTTGGGGTTTTAAACTCCTCGTGAAGGTCAAAATGGCACAATCCTCTATGGAATAGCTTGCACTTGGAAAGGTCTTGCAAATAAAAACATGTATGCCCTCCAAGGGTCCACAAGTCACATGTATCATTCCATGTAATACACATTTAATAAAATAACCACTCAAATATGTGCATTGAATCCCCCCTTTTCAAATTAAATAAATGCTTAAATACCTTATACAACTTGACAAATTTAAGTATGGGAGGGATTGCCATAGTGCCCTATTGGGTAGATCAATCCCCAAGTCAAGGAGTGTTTCACAAGAAGGCCCTCTCTAAGTCATGTAAAAGAGTATGAGGTGGATGGGGGTATGACTTATGGGCATGGGATTTTATTGACATACAAGGGGTCATATTGTCTCATTTATGGGTGCCTTTGTAGAGGGTGTGTTGCATCCTCATTTTCAATGCAAATTTTTCCAAACCCTTCATTTTCCATTAATTGATTATGGTCCAAAACATTGAGTGCTATGTGAAATGGAAAGTAAGGAGCACCGCAATGCCACTTAGAGATAAGAACACATCGATTTTCATGTGCAAGGAAAGTAAAAGACATCACAAAATGCATTCCCTCAACAAGCGGGACATTTACTAATTATGTTTTTTTCTTTTTATAGGTCCCTTAATTTTTTGTAGAGAAGTGTTTCATTGCTTTCATAACCTTAGGGAAAGCATCTAGAGGATGATTTATGGATCTTATATTTTTCTAGCTACAAACCCCTTTGGGCTATTAGCCCCTTCTTCCCATGAAATGAGGTAAAAGCCCTTCTTGGGGTCAATAATCCCAAAAACCCAAAAGATGAGGAAACATAGGGGAATAAGCATGGATATTGGTAAGTGTGGATGAGAATGGTATGGTGACCCTTCAAGGAGACCCCCTAGCAACAACCCTTCTCCCAAGGGTGACCTACTTACTAGGAAACCATGTCAACCACCAAGGTGAAATAAGGAAAACAACAAAATTTCCAAGAAAATGTTTTCAAAACCAAGAAAGGACCCTTTGCAACATATTCAAATGCTTCAAATTATTAAAATGAAACTTACCATAAGACTAGACTTTTTACCTCATGAATCAAGACCTATTTCGTGGTTTTCTCCCAATTTGGGTTTCCACGTAAAACACTAGTATACTGTGTATGTGTATGATTGTTCATTTGTTCATTGCTTATTTACTCTGTATTTATTGGGTGATAATGCTACATTGATATAACACTTGGATTATATGGTTAAAAAGGATTAAATTTCTCTATTACTGATTCACCCCCCCTCTCAGTAATCCAACAATTGGTATCAGAGTAGGTTCCTTCAAAAATCAGTTTAACCACTGAAAGGTAGATCATGGGGAGAAACAACTTATATAAAAATGGAATACCACAGTTCAATGGACAGAAGTATGCATTTTGGAGCATAAGGATGAAAACATATATACATGTACATGGATTTGAAATTTGACAATCAATTGTAGATGGATACACATCACCAACAGTTCCGCCAACAAATGACAAAGCAGTGAAACTCGGTCAAAATAATTCCAAAGCCAAAAATTCACTTCTGAATGGTCTTAGTGAAACTGTATTTACCAAAGTTGCACATTGTAAATCCGCTAAAGAGATTTGGGACAAACTTCAAAATATTTATGAAGGAGATTCAAAAGTCAAAGAAACAAAACTTCAAACTTACAGAGGTCAGTTCGAATAAATTAAGATGAAGGAAGATGAGAATATTGCAGATTACTTTTTACGAGTTGATGAAACAGTAAATGCAATCATAGGATTGGGAGAATAAATCAAAGAATCTGTAATTGTTCAAAAGGTACTAAGATCTCTTCCTATGAGATTTTACCCTAAGATATCAGCACTAGAATAATAATCAAATCTAAACTCAATAAGCATGGACGAATTACATGGAATATTCACAGCATATGAAATGAGAACTGAATAGGAAAATCCATATATTAAAGAAGCATCCAAAAAGTCAAAGAAAAAGGGAAGGAAAAAAGAACATAGAAGCAGCAGTGACATCTTAGAAGATGATGAAGAAATGGCCAACTTTGTGTAATATATCAGATATAAAAAGTATGCAGAACAGAAATAAAGTGTTAGAAATGGCAGAATAACAATAATATAACCAGCATAATCTCCACAATAAAACAGAAATGATATAAGAACAACAACAAAAATAGCACTTTGATTCAGAAAGCAATGTTCACGGGCCTCTTCAAGGGGTCAACCTCCAGTTGAACAACGCTCTGTTACAATAATCTCCAAGATAGGGTTTTCATACCCTCGACCCTTAATTATACTAAATATGTCTATCAAGAGAATCATCTAGAGGAAGATCCTTCTAGAAGCGGAAGCTTCTATTAGGTCTTCTTACATCCGCCTTATTCTATTTTATTGAAAGCCCTTATTAATATTGACCTTTATTACATCTGAATATATTGTTCTACCTATGTGCGGGTTAGGACCCTAACATATCCACCCCCTTAAAAAAATCCTTGTCCTCAAGGCTTGAGATGTGGAAACTGCTACAAAATGGTAGATGGTTCCCAAGTGGCATCTACTGGAGTTGTATCTTTCCACTGGACTAGCACTTCCTTGATGGTTCTCTGACGCAGGCGACACTCACGCTGGTCCAAAACAAATTCTGGCTGTAGCTAAATGGATCCTTCTTTAGCTAACTCGGGAAGGTTGGTTTGAATTTGGCACCTAGTTCCAATCACCTTCTTTAAGCATGAAACATGAAAAACAAGATGTAGCTTCGAATGACTGGGTAGAGCTAACTAATAGGCAACTTGTCCCACATGCTTGAGAACTGTATAAGGACCATAAAATTTGGGCACTAGCTTCTGATAATGCTCGGCCTTGAGGGAAGTTTTCTTGTATGGTTGCAGTCGCAGAAACACCTGATCCCCTTTTGCAAATTGACATTCAGAGTGACCTTGATCTGCTTGTTGCTTCATGTGATTTTGTGCCATAACCAAGTTTTCTTTGAGGGTACGAAGAATATCCTCTCGAACTGTAAGTGCTTGGTCAACCACCTGGACCTTCGAGGTACCCAATAAGTATGAGAGAACTAAAGGTGGTTGTTGTCCATATACTGCCTCAAAAGGAGTCATGTGTGTAGTTGTATGGTAGGAAGTGTTGTACCACCATTCAGCTAGGGGTAACCATTCATCCCACTGATTTTTCTTTTCAGAGGAAAAACACCTCAGATATGTTTCCAAACACTTGTTGACAACTTCTATTTGACCATCAGTCTGGGGATGATAAGTTGTGCTGAGATGCAATTGGGTGCCCTGTAGCTTGAACAGTTCTTGCCAAAAATTGCTTGTGAAAGTTGGGTCACGATTAGAAACAATAGAGTGCAGCATGCCATGAATCTTGAAGACCTGGTCCATGAAAATTTGAGCCACCGTGGATGCAGTAAATGGGTGTTGAAGAGCGCAGAAATGAGCATACTTGGAAAGGAAATCCACAACCACCATTATGACTGATTTATTTCCCGATTTGGGTAAGTCGGTAATAAAGTCCATAGAGATATCCTTCTAAATAGCAGGTGGAATCGGAAGTGGTTGTAGTGTGCCTAGAGATTTGACTGTTTCTCCCTTGTTGCGTTGACACACATCACATTTAGCGACAAAATTATAGATTTCCTATTGTTATTATACTAATCGGTAGGTGGGGACACTAACAGATCTCCCTAGATCCACCTGGATCTAGAACAAAACAGGACAGGACATGACTCTTTACCTAAGCTATGACCATTGAATTAGCTAGTAGGAAAGGACAAGTGACATACCTTTGTATCACTTCCTAGGGTCTCTGTTGCTCCCGCTTCACTCTGGTGCTCTCGTGAGGCCAAGACCAAGGCAACACAAACCAACCAAAGTGAAGATAGAAAAATATATTCAATCATCAACTTATGTGTATGATCAAGGAATTACACAATAAAGTAAGAATGACTTTATGGGAAAGGGACATGCCATTGTATAATGTTAATCGAAAGTAGAAGATACAACTTGATTGCCTTGATGTCGCAAGCTTCCTTTTGGTAGCTCTTGTCTCCAACACACACACTTGCTCGATCCTTGTATGAAAAAGATCCAATTCCTCTTGATAGACTTGCTAGAGTCTCCATGCTCCTGTTACAATAACGCAATCACAAGGATTACGTGTCCAACATCCTCCCCCCTTAATCCAACACAAGGAGGCTTCTCGGTGACTCTAGGGGTATTGCGGTGGAAGATTGAAAGAAATTGAAGTGTGCCCCTATAAGTCAAGTTAAAGTGTGGGAATGAGGCTTGAGAAAGGGTCTTATGAAATGATAAAAGTTTTCCAAGGTTATGTACCTACAAAACAATGTTATACTTGCCCGAAACAAGACAATATATGGTGATTAAAACCTCAAAACCAATGAGGAAGTAGGAAGAAACCTTGTTGTCCCAAAATTGTAGTAGTATGGAAATATATATATGCAGCAAATGAGTTATGACAACTACAAATTAAACCATCTAAATCAAGTGTAGGATGTTGGAAATATATATATGTAGTAAATGAGTCATGACAATTACAAATTAGACCATCAAAATCAAGTGTAGGATGTTGGAAAATAGTGCTAGCAACAAGTAGACAATTTTCCAATAATTAAAGCAAGATTTTAATAGAAATTAGAGGGATGTTACTATGTGTTATCAGCAAGATATGTAATAGCCTCATGTTTGTAGCGAACTTTTGCTACAACAAAAAATTCTAGCCACTAAAACCAAGAAGTAAACCACCCAAACAATAGCTTATAATCACTAGAACAATTACCAAGGCTTATGTAAGTGAATTTTAGCAATAGAAAAGTGAATAAAAAAGTGAGAGAGTGTGTTTTCTACAACCCTATTGGTTGTAGATAAAATTTTATTATATTAGTTAGATCACTTGGAAGATGAAGACACCCTTAGGGCACAACTTATAACATGTGAAAAAAATTTCCAAACTTCAATCTCCTTGAAATCATGTTTACCAATGCACAGTATTCAAGCTCCATTGCAAAAAGATTAGTGCCTTATCTATTGGGTTATGGGGTCTCTTGTTTATGATCTAGGGTTTACTACTCCTCTAGGGATGTAAACCATTTTACTCCTTGTAACAACCTTTGAAACTAGCCTTTTCAATGAAAATAAAAATTAGATCTTGATGGAGGGTGTATGCCCTTATACTCCTACAAGGTTTTTGACAAATTAACCTTGAGATCAAGAAGAAAACATACAATTGCAGAAATTTCTTACCTAATCCAAGAGATAGCATGAAAAACCCTTACTTATCAAGAATATTCCACCACAATTCCAAGAAACAAACATCAAGAGAATTCGTTAGCCTTCCTTCACCATTAGACAAGTAAAAGCATCCATTTGCACCAAAGACAAAAGAGATAGAGTTTCCCAAGTAGGGCGAAAATTTCAGCCAATAATCTTATGTAATTCTCAAGAGATGATCATAAAATAAAAGTGAGGTGACCTCTATTTATATGAGATCACCTAAAACCAACTTGTCCACTTTAAAATATCAACAACAAATTATAAGGACACGAACCTCCTCTATTTTCCTTTTACAACTTAAAACTATAAAATTGCATAAATTAAACCCTTAGAAGGGTGACTCTATGCCTCAAAAGTGAGACCTTGAGCCTTTAGATGCAATTTGTTGGGCCTCGAAAGGCCATGTGTCCATATCTCATACTCCAGAGTGTCATGTCATGCATCTTCATTTTTGAAACCACATCATCTATGTTTTAGAACCATCAATCCCACAAACCCTAGCCTCTCTCATGATGTCAAGGTTTGGAAGTTGGCGTATTAGGCATCCAAAGGCCAATTTCTAAGTGCAAGGGGATATCAGGTCATCACCTAGTGGTGTCCAAGTGCCTGGCAACGCCCATCATCTCAAATGTGCAATGGCTCTGGGGTCCTCTGCCCATCATGTGGGGAATGGCGTCTGTCCTTGGGGTTTTAAACTCCTCGTGAAGGTCAAAATGGCACAATCCTCCATGGAATAGCTTGCACTTGGAAATTTCTTGCAAATACAAACACGTATGTCCTCCAAGGGTCCACAAGTCACATGTATCATTCCATGTAATACACATTTAACAAAATAACCACTCAAATATGTGCATTGAATCCCCCCTTTTCAAATTAAATAAATGCTTAAAGACCTTATACAAATTGACAAATTTAAGTATGGGAGGGATTGTCATGGTGCCCTATTGGGTAGATCAATCCCCAAGTCGAGTGTTTCACAAGGCCCTCTCTAAGTCATGTAAAAGAGTATGAGGTGGATGGGGGTATGACTTGTGGGCATAGGATTTTCTTGACATACAAGGGATCATATTGTCTCATTTATGGGTGCCTTTGTAGAGGCTGTGTTGCATCCTCATTTTCAATTAAACTTTTTCCAAACCCTTCATTTTCCATTAATTGATTATGGTCCAAAACATTGAGTGCTATGTGAAATGGAAAGTAAGGAGCACTACAATGCCACATGGAGCTAAGAACACATCGAGTGTCATGTGCAAGGAAAGTAAAAGACATCACAAAATGCATTCCCTCAACAAGCAAGACATTTACTAATTATGTGTTTTTCTTTTTATAGGTCCCTTAATTTTTTGTAGAGAAGTGTTTCATTACTTTCAAGACCTTAGGGAAACCATCTAGAGGATGATTTATGGCTCTTATATTTTTCCAGCTATAAACCCCTTTGGGCTATTAGCCCCTTCTTCCCATGAAATGAGGTACAAGCCCTTCTTGGGGTCAATAATCCCAAAAACCCAATAGATGAGGAAACATAGGGGAATAAACATGGAAAGTGATAAGTATGGATGATAATGGTATGGTGACCCTTCAAGGAGACCCCCTAGCAACAACCGTTCTCCAAAGGTTGACCCACTTACTAGGAAACCATGTCAACCACCAAGGTGAAATAAGGAAAACAACACAATTTCCATGTTTTCAGAACCAAGAAAGGACCCTTTGCAACATATTCAAATGCTTCAAATTATTAAAATTATATACTTACCATGAGACTAGACGTGTTACCTCATGAATCAAGACCTATTTCTTGGTTTTCTCCTGCTTTAGGTTTCCACGTAAAACATTGGTGTACTGTGTATGTGTATGATTGTTCTTTTGTTCATTGCTTATTTACTCTGCAGTTATTGGATGATAATGCTACATTGATATAACCCTTGGATTATATGGTTAAAAAGGATTAAATTGCTCTATTACTGATTCACCCCCTCCTCTCAGTAATCCAACAATTGGTATCAGAGTAGGTTCCTTCAAAAATCAGTTTAACCATTGAAAGGTAGATCATGGGGAGAAACAACTTATATCAAAATGGAATACCACAGTTCAATGGACAGAAGTATGCATTTTGGATAATAATGATGAAAACACATATACATGCACATGGATTTGAAATTTGACAATCAATTGTAGATGGATACACATCACCAGCAGTTCCGCCAACAAATGACAAAGTAGTGAAACTCGGTCAGAATAATTCCAAAGCCAAAAATGGACTTCTGAATGGTCTTAGTGAAACTGTATTCACCAAAGTTTCACATTTTACATCCGCTAAAGAGATTTGGGATAAACTTCAAAATATTTATGAAGGAGATTCAAAAGTCAAAGAAACAAAGCTTCAAACTTACAGAGGTCAATTCGAACAACTTAAGATGAAGGAAGATGAGAATATCGCAGCTTACCTTTTACGAGTTGATGAAACAATAAATGAAATCATAGGATTGGGAGAATAAATCAAAGAATATGTAATTGTTCAAAAGGTACTCAGATCTCTTCCTATGAGATTTGACCCTAAGATATCAGCACTAGAATAAAGATCAGATCTAAACTCAATAAGCATGGACGAATTACATGGAATATTCACAGCATATGAAATGAGAACTGAATAGGAAAATCCAGATATAAAATAAGCATCCAAAAAGTCAAAGCAAAATGGAAGGCAAAAAGAACATAGCAGCAGCAGTGACGTCTCAGAAGATGATGAAGAAGTGGCCAACTTTGTGTAATATACCAGATATAAAATTATGCAGAACAGAAATAAAGTGTTAGAAATGGCAGAATAACAATAATATAACCAGCATAATTTCCACAATAAAATAGAAATGATATAAGAACAACAACAGAAATAGCACTTTGATTCAGAAAGCAATGTTCACGGGCCTCTTTGAGGGGGCAACTTCCAGTCGAGAAAC
>ML790563.1:0-59111 GCA_009831015.1 Picea engelmannii
ATGTGGGCCCCGTTTGGGTAAGTTGGTGCATCAACTTCCCGGGGTCGTAACTTTTGCATACGATCTCCGTTTTAGGCGTGTGATAGCTCGTTGGAAAGGTATCGTCGAGGAGATTCATTTTGGGGCCTCAATTATTCCTTCAGCTATCCTTGAGAACCTCGATCTCGAAAAACCTTCATTTAGGCCCTCAAAATGGCCCCGGAAGTTAAAACCTGCTAAAAATAGTAAATTGCCAAAATGGCCAGAAAACTGTTTTGAGCCATTTGGAAAAGATGGGTGGCCCCCGATATCCACCTGGATCACTCTTACTTTCTCTACTAACCTATTCCCACTATGATATGGAAAGTTTTGTTGGTGCATACTTCTTCTTGGATGATCAAACTAAGCACCTTTATTTGGATTCTTATATTGGGATGGTTTAAATCCATTCCTTTGAAATCTGTGTTTATCGTTTCTCTTCTTTTCCTTAAGAGGATCCTACTTAGCTTGGATTGGTCATAACAATACTTATGCTTTCTAATGGCGTCTTCCAAAGTCTTAGGCTCATCAAAATCAATCCTTTCCTGATAGGACTATGGTAAACCATTGAGGAAGCATTGTATTCTTTCTTTCTCATCCTTGAGGTAAGGAACATACCTCAACAAATCTAAGAACATCTTGGCTTAAGAATCCATGGTAAGTTGTCCCAACTTGTGCTCATGGAACTCCTTAATATTACCATCATAGTACTTCTCTGATAAATACACCTTCTTGAAATATTTCTCGAACTGCTTCTAGGTTAGCTTTCTTTCCTTCAATCCCTTAATTTCCTCGAGCTCCTCCCACCATAGGTAACTCTTACATTCAGATTGAAAATGGTCATCTTTACCTTTTTATTTTCAGAATAGTTATGTACTCGAAAATACTTCCTTAGTCACAATAGCCAAGCCTCAGCCTCTTCTCATTTTTTGATTTCTCCATCAAATTTAGGTTGTTTTTCCTTCTTGAACTCTTCTATCAGAGAAATATGTAAATGTCTCTTCTTCCTCTTATTGGGAACACTTGACCCAATGTCATTATTGGACAATTCCTCTATATTGGTATTCCCATTGAGTGACTTTGTGGAAGTATCCCCACTTGTTTTTCTTCTCTTAGCATCTCAATACATTTTCTTGGAAGAACTCCTTCCCACATTATTGTGAGATGATCCATGCTTCTAGACATATGAAGGGATATTTAATTTCAGTTACTATTGTAGCCATGCATTACTAATGGTTGGACCATGTCACAAGTGTTTCTGAATCTTGGATAGACTCTACAATAATACTGCATTTAACTCTGCCTGCTCATCCTAATCTCTCATGATCCTTTCATTATTTTCTTTCAAAATCCTTACTATGGCTACCAAATCTAGAGGGGTTTCTTTGGACCTCTTTCCATCAGATTCTCCATCTTGGAAGTGTGATGTGTCCTCCATAATATATTTCACCATTCACTTCAATTTCCTTTTCAGTATGTCCTACATGTTGAAACCGTGAAACACTATTAGCAATTACATTTCAAAATTATTCACATAAAATTCTTGGCCTTGTCAAACATCAGTCTACTTTGACAATCCCGAACCAGGACTCCATTCCTTCTTATCAGTCCTGCCAAAAGTTGTTGTTAGTACTCATTATCATAGCTAAAGAATTCAAAGGTAAAACATAAACTTTCATCAAGTAAGGTTTTCTTAAACATTCATTCAGACTTGGTGACCCATTAAATCCTAGAGTTTGAACTCTACTTTGATACCACTTTGTAACACACCCGATCCCTAATCCATAATTATGTTGGTGGGATGTTATAATTTATCTTTTCACTAAGATTTTAGTCTTGGGTTTCTACTCCGTATTTTACCTTCATCCTGCATGGCACACACATGGGATTCATCTTCACTCCTACAGCGCAATGCAAATTTGTGTGTGTGTGATGTTAGTGACAATCCTCATATTCACCACTTTATTTTTCTTAGCAAATCCTTTGGTGGAGTGCAACCACACAAACCATGGAATAAATCTCCCTGAATGAATGAGTCTGACTTCCTCGACTCAGTCATATCAACTGTTGGTGATGAGTCAGGTTCTATTCCCATCAAGAAATCTAGTTATACAACCCACAATTCATCTCCCAGTTCAAATTTTCCAACAAATCCATTCCTGACAGATCTGATAGTCATCGAGCTGGGAAAATCAATGGTCCCAATTAATTCGGCACCCTAAAACTGAGTGATGTCTAAATCCTTTCCTATTCTCTGCCCAACACTTGGACGACAGGGTCTACAAGGAAATATATGACTCATATCATATCGGGTTGCCTCACCTGCAAATCAACGACTCTTATCCACTCAAACCTCCACCATCTTAAAATTCCCACTCTACGCGATCGCATGACTTCCTGAACAATATTTCTTGAATGATAAATACTCCATTGGGTCCGACGACTATAGGACCCTCACATATAATGGTCAACATTTAGTTAGATATCACGTCTCCTTGAAGGTTAACCAATTCTACTTCTTCAACGATATTCTATATTTGAAATGGATTGTTTCCAGATCCAATGGCCCAGATTCCATCGAATTCAATAATGATAGAATTGAATTTTCCTCATTGGAAACTTTGTATGCTCCTCTTCCGAGACCTTCCCAAACTACACTCTTTTGACAGGCTTGTCAGCTTAGATTTGTATAGATCTACGGTTCTGATATCATCGACCTATCCTTCATATAGATTGATGGCTCTTATTAACTTAGAACCCTCCCGTCAAGGACTCACCTTATTAACTTAGAACCCTCCCGTCAAGGACTCACCATAGCCACAATTCCAAGTTTTCTTGAAGGCTCCTCCTTTCAATAGGATTCCTTATAATCCTTTATCTTCGATGAATGGTCAATATCATATCTCCTCACCAAATAAATGATTTTCACTTCCTATTGGTATAAATAGGGATTTCAACTGGCTAAGGGTTATTTTTGGACCTACCAAGTCTATGTTCTTTCCTTTCACCTTTATGCAGGGGTTTTGACTCTACTCCCTCATTATTTCATCCTTGTTCTTCAACAAGAAAGAAAAATTCCACCAAGACTCCCAAATGAATATTTTATATCCTGCAAACCTTCCATTCAAAGGTTAGGGAAAACATAGGGTTATCGTCCTGCACTATCCTCCCATGCACAATTATCACAGTTACTTCATTAACCTTTCAAGTGGAGATTATGTTACTCCATTTTAAACTCAAAATTAAAATCCACTCATCATATTCAAGCTATTAGTAATAATAGAATACATTTACAACCATTGATAAACATTTCATGCACATATAAGGAAAACACTTATCTTTTCAGTGATATTTTCAACTAGCCAACTGACTAAGGGTGAATGTCTTTCCACCCAACTATAGCTTGTGCTGTAATTTCTCCTTTCTACAACAAGCGACCCCCGTTCCAGGCCATGATACCACCAGAGGACTCTCACAAGTTGGCTAACAGATCAAGGAATGGATCAAGAAGTTATTCTCCTTCACTACACTATAAACAATATAAATTCCCCTCTTCCCATTGAACTTAGGACCTCCACGAGCTTACCAAGAACCTTCCAAGATAAATTTCCTCTATACAAGGAAGTCCCTTCTCTACTACATAGTCTCTCAACCACTTCCCCTTACCAATTCATTTCCAAAAATCACCAACCTGTTGTCCTGTCATCTCCAATCTAGATATGGGTATTCTCTAATCTAAGGTGACCATTCATATCTTGGGCAAGCTTCCCATTTTCCTCATGAGAAATTCCCAATTTTTTGTCCTCTAGTTCTCAAGTCTATATGTACGAGCTTAGTCTACACATTCTCCTTACCATTTATTTGTGACTCTAGCTACTCATCTCTTGGTGTGAATTTTTTGTGTCGCTCTGTGCATTGTGTGTGTGATGTGTGTCCTCTAATGTTTGTTCCCCTTTCCTCCTCATTCCTTTTCCTCTACTGGAACATTCTCTTTGTTCCTTGGGATCCCCACTTGCTTATATTAGAATCAAACTCCCAAATTTAAGGGATAAGAATGCGTACTTTTGGCTGACACTATAGCTGACCCTTCACTCTTTCGAGTACAATTATGAAGGCAGTCACAATTGCTCCAACTACCCAATATGAATGTCATTAATAAGTTTCTTGTGGTCAAATTGAACAAGGTACTTTGTACATGCTATGCATTCAATTTTATGCATGTGTGAGGTGGGTCTCTGAGTAAGCTTCCTATTTTCCTCATTATACTTCCCTGCTTCCCCCTCACTAGCTCCCACTCATGGTATCATGGGCAACACTGCAAGGATTCCCCCTCAGTTAGTTGATTGGTGTTTTTATTAACATAAACACAATATTAATTTTCATTAATTACGATGCATGAATTCTTGAACACAATTACAGATTTGGGGGGAAAAAGGGTGTTACATTTCCATCCCCCTTAAGGAAACACCATCCCCAGTTTTCTTAACACCATATATACAAATTTACACATAAAACAAAAATGGGTATGCCACCCTCATGGCATATTCCAGTTGCCAAGTGCCCTCATATGCTCCAAAGTGTTTCCATCACACTTTGACTTGCACGATGGCTTGGTTTCACATCGATGTCTCTTTCTTGTCCAATATGCATTGAGGCTCAGGATGGAATTCTCCCTCTAGTTCCACCCGTGTCAGAGTCTAATCAATAACATGATCAAAATCACGAATATACTTATTTATTAAGGATACATGGAACACATTGTGAGCTATAATAGTTGGTGGTAGGGAAGGTCTATATTCCACTAGTCCCACTCTTTCCAAGACTTCAAATGGTCCACAATAGCGTGGCGCTATCCTTAGGGATTTCCTTTTGGGTTTCAATTTGATATATATATATATATATATATATATATATATATTATCTCCCACCTTAAATTCCTTATGAGTCCTTTTACAGTTTTCATAGATTTTTTTTCTATCCTAGGGTGCTTTCAAATTCTACCTTATTATAATCACTTCCTATTCCATTTCTCTTAATAGATCTGGCCCAAGTGTGATCATGTCCACTGGATTGTCCCAAATAATTGGAACTCCACATTTTCTTCCATATAGAGCCTCAAATGGGCTCATCTTCAACGACTCCTGATACCCATTGTTGTACAAAAACTTTACCGAGGGTGGATATTCTTCCCGCTATTTGGGTTGATGCATGGCATGCATTCTTAGCATGTCTTTCAACACTCTATTTACCCTTTTGGTATATCCATATGTTTGAGGATGGTAGACTCTGTTGAGTGTTAGTTTCATTCCCAATCCCGTAAAAAATATTTTCCATAAATTTGATGTGAATTTTGCATCCCTATCTAAAATAATAGTCTTGGGCATACCATGCAACCTGGAAATCTCTTTCATGAAAATATCAACAAAATATATATATCTAAATGTAGATTTAATTGAAATAAAATGAGCTACCTTTCTCAACTTATCCACCATTTCCATGATTGCATCATGTTTCTTAATTTTTCTTGGAAAAAATGTGATGAAATCTAGGGGAATAGTATTGCACTTTCATTCTGGAATTTGCACATTGCTTCAAATTTACCTTCGAATATTCTCACTATGTGGAGGATAAATTTCTGGTATTGCTTGCATTTTTAAAGTGCATGAGACACCATTTCCTTCACTATTCAATAGGTATCCATTGTTTTAAATAATCTTGTATCCCGGGTTCTAGACTACATGGGATCCTCTAACCAATATCGCTTTTCCTCCTAGATCTCCTCATCATATATATTTTTTTTCTTCTCCCTTACTATCTCATCCACCAGCTCAATTTTCCTTTGAGCAACCTCAGATAAATTTTCCATGAAGTGTTTCTTAGTGTCCTAAGCCTCTTGATCAAATCTTGCAATGGCTCTACGTTGCCTAGATGAGGACGCATTCCTGGTTGCTTCTTTTCCTTTCTCCTTTTTGTATTTCCCTCCCACACCCACTACTCGACTCATCTCCATTGACCGCTTAAGAACCGACAACCAACTCAGAATAAACCAAAGGTTCGGTATCCACTTGTCCCCTCCTCTTCTCTCACTTGAGAACATGGTTTGGTAGGAACATTGGTATATGTCGAACTAATTCTGCAACTTGAGATAGTCTAAATGATAATCTCCAATGATAAGATATTTTTTCAGGATTTATCCCATTCACAACTCTTTGGAGGGTTGAAATGATAATTTGGGAATCCCCCTTGGCAATCAAGTTGCAATATCCCCTATCTTTTTCAATTAAAATACCAATTATCATACCCATAATCTCATCCCCATTATTGGAGTTTTTTACCAGTCTAGTAGTGAAGATAATTTCTATCTCCCCTACTACATTTTTGAACAACTCTATATCTCCTAATGGTCCGGTATTTCCTTTCAATTCCCCATCAAAATTCATCTTAATGTGATTTACTGCAGGAGGATCCCATGTCTCTCTCGATTTTTTCCTAATTGCTTTCTGAGGTATAGGAATAATACCATGGATATGGTGTGGATTCCAATGACTAAATATTACTTTCTTAGAGCTCGAAGACTCCCATTCATCCCATGTCCATGTTGATGTTGCAAGAGACTCCTTGATGTTAAAGTATATGGAATTTTAAACACTCATTGTTTATTGTTGTTGTTGTTTGAAGATATGCTTGTTTCTTTCCTTCCATACATTTCAGAGAATAATTCCTGGAAAGATGTTCCACAATTTATTGAAGATTGGATTGTGATATGGAGTTACCCTCCATCTATTCAGAGTCAAGTGGATGTCATCCTTATTACAGTCAGACTTTCTAAATAGAGTAGCACCTAAATCCCACAGTCTATACTCTTCTCTACACTTTGAGAAAAGGTGGTTAGTTGTTTCTTATCCTTCCCTTCACATCATTCACATTGAGGGCCCCAAAAATCCTCTTTTTAGCTGAAAATCCCATTCAGTTTCCTCTTGCTTATTACCAACCATAAGAAGGTGGATTTTTTTTCCAGATCATAGGGATCCAAACTTCTTTCTTCTCTTCATCTATAGTTCCCATGGCTATCCTGTAGGATTCTTTTACTTTGAAGGTACCCCCCTTTGTCATTACCCAACAAAGAATGCCCAAAACATTCTTGAATTGAATATTCCTACCTTGTACTATTTCCATTAGTTTTCTCACTTGCTCCTCGCACCATACTAGCCATGTTTTTAGACTTTTCCATTTCCTTACTGTCATGCCTATCCTATGCACTTACTCTTCCCAATAATTATGAATGTGCATCCATCCTTTTTGGATCATGACATTCTTTAGTTGAATAAAAGGTTCCTTTTGTCCCAAAATTGGTTCCTATTCCCATGAATCTTCCCAAAAAAAGGTTTATTGTCCATTTGTGACTTCCCAAAAACTATTATTCTAGACTAATTATTTATTTTTCCATGCATTTTTCCAAATTATGGAACCTAGTCAATCACCATCCATTCTGATATATTTTATTTGATGAATATTAGCAACATATTTAATTGTACATACAGTTTCCCATAATTCCTTCAGGCTTTTAAGCCATCGCCACTAGAGTTTAGCTGCTAGATATTTTCCCATCAGAGATGGGTCTTTGATGCCTAGACCGTCAAACAATGCACAAAATTTGTTCCAATCCACTAGTCTCCACTTTTTCTCCTTCATCAGGCCTCCCCACAAGAATTCTCTCTGGAGGTTATGGATCCTTTTTAGAATGTTTGATGGAGTTGAAAGAATTGAAAAAAGATAAATGGGTGGGGAGCTAAGGACCAATTTGATTAAGAGAAATATTATAGGTAGAGTAAGAAAACAATGCATCCAACTTGTTAATTTGGATTTAATATTTCTTAGGAGTTCTTCCCATAATAAATTTCGCAGGGCCTTATCAAGCAAGGGAACCCCAAAGTACTTGGAAGAGAGGGATTCCTGCTAAACACCTAGGATTCTAGCTAAATTTCATTGGATCTATAAAGGAGTGTTGAAGAAGAAAATATGGAATTTAGAGAGGTTAATGAGAGTTCCAGTAGATTTCATAAATATTCCTAAGATGGCTTAAAATCCAATGCTTCTCGAACCGAAGAGTGATCCATGAGTGTCATATCATCTAAAAACTGGAGGTGAGAAAGGGGATCAATATTCAAGCCCATGTAAATACCTATAATAGAGCTAAGGGATCTAGAATATCTGATAAATCTATGGCCTAGTCCTCAACCACAATTATGTAGAGGAAAGGAGATATGGGGTATCCTTGACAAATTCCCCTAGAGGGGTTAAACAAGTGAGAATGGGATCCATTGATAAGAATAGAAAAAAAGGTTGAATAAATCATATTTTTGATCTAGACAATCCACTCCATGTAGAAACCAAAGGCCCCTTACATCTCATTAAGGAAGGTCTATCTAAGGAGGTCATGGACTTTAGAGATATCGATCCTAATTCACATATCAAGATTCTTGCTCAATTTAAGAGAATGGATAGATTCATGGGCTAGAATAATACCATCAAGGATTTGGCGACCTTCAACAAAACCCCCTTGTTCCGAGGAAATGATTTTGTTCATGATGGGTTTTAACCTATTATCTATAACCTTAGTAATGATTTTATAAATTACATTGCATAAAGGTATAGCTCATAACTTATTTTCCACATTTGCCTCTCGTTCTTTTGGAATTAATGCCAAGAAAGTAGCATTGAAAGATTGAAGAATGGTTCTTGATGTCCGTAACTCCTCAATGACCTCCCAAATGTATTTGCCAATGATTTCCCGAGAAGCCTAAAAAATTAGTATTGAAGACATCTAGGCCTAGGGATTTCCCTCCTACCATCTTCTTTACCTCCTCAAATTTTACAGGTCTCATGAGACTGAGTTTTTGATCTGGAATGACTAGAGATGGGATTGATGTTGTGATCACCTAGATGGATTCCCAGATATCAACCTATGTTTCTTCTAAGACTTGAGTGAAGTGTTGGACTAGTTCCTCTTCAATGTCCTCCTAGTTTTCTAATACTTCCCCCCTTTCTGATTTCAGACTAGCAATTTTGTTTTGGCTCTGCCTTTTGAGAAGTGAATTGTGGAAAAACTTTGTATTCTTGTCTTCTTCAAGGATCCAACGAACCTTAGACTTCTATTTCCACAAGATTTCCTCTTACTTTTCCCTTTTCTCAATTTACACTCTGAGTTGCCCCTCCCTTTTCATGTTTTCTTCAGATCGACATGTAGAAATGATTTCCCTCTGCACTATTTCCATATCTTTCTCCAATCGAAAAATTTCCTTGAAGATGTTGTCGAACACTTCCTTGTTCCACTTTTTAATCTGGAATTTGATGTTTTTGATCCATTATTGTACCTGATACATTTTGGTTACATATAGGTCACTCCTTTCCAACCACCAAATTATGATCTTTTTCTTGAAATTTGTATGATCTATCCATTATCATTCAAATCTAAAAGTCTTGGGTTTCTATTTTAAGATACTTTCCTAGGTAAAAAAAATAGTCCAATGATCTGATCCAATGGTCGACAGTATATAAATTGTAATTTATTACCGATTTTGGAAAATGGATTCAAGGACCATAAAACTATCAAGTCTTTCTACAATTTGAGCCACACAGCCCCTTTTATTATTCCACATATGGATACCACTTATTGTATGTATGTTATTCATCCCTCTATGAATTGTGTGTGTCATGTGTGTCCTCCTATTCCCATGCCCTATTCCTCCCCATTCGTTTTCCTCCACTGTAAAATTGTCTTTGTTCCTCGAGATCCCCACTTGATTCTGTTAGAAGCAAACTCCTTAACCGAAGGGATTACTCTACGCACTTATGGCTAACACTACATCCGAACCTTCACTCTTCTAAGTAAAATTTTGGAGGTAGACATAACTGCTCCAAGTACCCAGTCTGAATTTCGTTAACGAGTTTGTTGTGGTTAGGGTGAATAGGGTACTTTGGACAGACTATGCATTCAAGGCTCTGCAAGTGCGAGGTGGTTCTTTGGGAAATATTCCTATTTTCATTATTAGACTTCCCAACTTCCTCCTAACCATCTCCCACTCATGGTATCATGGCCAATACTACAAGGATTCCCTCTCTTATATGAAAATACCAAACAAGTTTTGATTCCAACTTGATCTGAAATATCAAACAAAATCTTATATTAATTCATCCCAAAGAATCCTTAGTAGCCAATTAGTTCATATGGAGATACTAAACATCTGACCAGATTTGGGAATATAAATTAAGATCACTTGTCTATTTGAAAAATATCATGTGAATATGCTTATTTGTCCATAAACTTCATTAACACTTATGAATAACTTGAAATGTGAATGACATGTCACATCAGAAAATAAAAGAACTCAAATACATATATGGATGACATATGTCACTTCATCTTCAAAGTCCCTTTAAATAGCATGATTGTTCTTCATCATCTCAAAATTCCAAATTACATTACAATATAGGCTTATAAAAACACAATTTGAAGATGCTATGAAAATCCATTGCTCAAATGCAGAAACATAACCTTTGAATTCCTGGAGAATTTTTTTTGCAAAAATAATATAAAATACTCAAAATTCCATCAATATACCCCTCGACATGCTTTACGGTGTTACCTCAATGCCTTGTACCTTCAACATGCATTACGAGGAAAAAACCTCCATTAAATTATGTTTCTTGGAATTTATGCCTGCATTGGAATGTGTCCTTAGTGCCTTAGGGTGTGCACCATTAAATAGGGTGCCCCTCTAAACCAAATTCTGAAATTGTAGGCAAGAATTAAATACAAGTTGTTGGGTTGTTTTAACCAAAATTGGTTAAAAATTAGCTCTATATGTGGTAGGTCGGGGGTTTGAACCCCACCGACCATCACATATCTCGGTGTTTTTGTATTTTGTTAAAAACATATGATATATACCATAACCGTTCAATTTTCCCGCATATATGTCTTTGTTTATGATGGTTGTTATATGGTTTGTTATATAATATATGGCATGTATATAATATATATATGCAATATATTATATACATATATGGTATATAATACAACCATATGTTATGGTTTTAATACAACTCACATGGATATATGTTAGCTTCTCTGTAGACCAAGTTATGGTCACACATATATATATATATATACACCATAGGTTGGGGCCAGTCCTCGTCCCCTTTCCCCCTCCAAACAAACCATTTACAAAGTTTAAATGTAATGTTTGCAACATATATGTTAAGAATCATAGTGTGGTGTGTTGGTATGGAGGGATTGTATTAAGGCTTTGGGAGGTCGCGGGTTTGACCCCCATCAACTCCCAAATATTTTTACACAACCATGGCCATATAGGCCAATGGGAAGCTACCATATGGCAAATTTTCATTGGCTATTTAATGACACATGTCATCATGTAATTGAACCATTTTCTTTCCACTTGTCATCATGTGTTTGGACCACCTGGATTTGTACCTTGCCCAGTCAACTACCAATTAGGTTTACACAACCATGGCCATATAGGCAAATGGAAAGCTGCCATGTGGAAACTTTTCATTGGTTATTTAATGACACATGTCATCATGTAATTGAAACATTTGCTTGCCACTTGTCATCATGTGATTGGACCACCTGGATTTGTACCTTGCCTAGTCATTTAACAATTAGGTGCCACGTCAACATGCCACGTATCACCATCTAGTGTTGCCACGTGGCACCCCCATTTTTCCTAGTTTGACCAAACTTTGACTACTCATAACTTTTTCATATGAGCTTCGTTTGATGCATCATTTGTGTCATTTGAAAGTTGACGGTGAGCTCTACGTAATGATGTCATTTTCTCAAAAAATTTAGATGGTTTAACTTTGAGATTTTATGTATCACCTAAGACCTCTGCGAGATTCCTTATATCCTCCTGGATCACTCTCAATCAATTGATTGGTGTTTTTATTAACATAAAAACAATTACAGTCTTCATTAATTACGATACATGAATTATTGAACACAATTACAGATTTGGGGGAAAACAGGGTGTTACATTCTATTGGATGTATGGGTTGACCCAGGTTCTACCTTAGTTCTCCAACAAAACCCTTTTCACCATCGACCCTTTTGTTAAACCAGAAGGCTACACCACGCATAGTGAAATCTCACTCGAGATGGATTATGGGTGACTGTAGGACAAAGGTGTCTGCAGTCATGAAAGTAGTTTGGATTGTTCTCTTTACTTCTAAGTCTACTTAATCATTCATTCTACTACAATATTCAACATATCCATTAATTAATTCATTCATACCATTCATTCTACATAAATATTTTAGTGGACGTTGTAATTAAAACCATTCATTCATCTAACCATTCAAACATAATTTCATAAATAAACAAAATCATTCAAATGCATTGCAACATAGGGTTTTAACGTGGTTCACCCCCCTTGGGGATACATCTGCAAATATCTTCTACTTATTTCTTCTTCTGCATCAAAATAGTGTTGTGTGCATTACATCATAGAATAATAGAGAGTAGTGAGGTGGACTTGTGTCACACCAAGCTCCATAGCTTGTGACCTGACCCTCAGCTACATATCCATATTGACTCCATCGGAGCTCCATAGCTCTCAAAACAAACTTCAACTAAAAAAGGTGCTCCAACTACTTTCTTCATGCAAAACATCACACAAAATATTTCTTCAAAGAAACTTACACAAGAAGGATGCCTCAATCTACCTTAAACCTCTTCTATTTATACTACAAAAGTGGGTTAAAACCCTTACAATACATCCCAAAACCCTAACCCTAACATGGCTAGGTTTGTCCACATATGCATCGAATTTCCGCAAATCCTGTCGCACACTCTATTTTTCCTCAAAATATGGCGCGCTCTCCTTCTTAGTCCAATATTCCTCATTTGTTGCGCTTTTCTCAATATTTTCTCCAAAATTGACTTTTCTCCCAACATAGGCCTACGCCAACATGCCCCCAACACTAACATGTGGCACGTCCCAAGCCACTTAGACTCCGTTTACTTGTTTCAATGCTATCTCTAGTGCATGAAACTTATTTTCCAACTCTGTCACTTTCTCCTTTTCCCTCATACTCGTTTCTACCAATATCTCCACATCCTGCATTGCAATGTGATCTTTCAACACTTCTATGCTTTCTGCAAGTGTTTGTTCCAAGTTGGCTTTCTCTGCTTCCAATGCTATTATCATTTATTCTGATTTTTCTTGTAGGGGCTCCAACTGAGCATGTCATGCTTGTTTCTCCTCTTGTGTAGCCTTTACTTATATCTATAAATTTTTCATCTCTTGCGTGATTAATGCAGACCCCCTACCTCAACAGGGTCCGCTGACCTCCCAGTATAAGGATCGTTCTTAACTCTGATGAGCTGGAGAAACTCTCTCGATTCCCTACCGGTATCCCACAAACAAATCTGCAGGTCCTTTATGACACTCCATCGGCGTGACTAAGCACCAAGTGCAAGCCTCACTTCCCCGCAACCACGGGTTGTGACCGCACGCCTACACAAAAGGCGCGTCGCGATTTCGCGTGTCGGAGCTTTGCGAATAAGCCAACCTGACTCCCTAACTCTTGAAATGTTGATATTTTGGAGTGCTAGATCAACAGTCCACAATCCCTGAAATCTAACGGCTCAACTCTCATTTTCTCATATTGGGATTCCGCGTATCGTGAAGTCAAAAGACTTTTCACCTCTGTTCGCATGATCCCTAAAAAGTCGATATTTGTGAGCGTTAGATCGATGACTCATGACTCCCCATGATCTAACGACTCAGATCGATTCACGATTTCACATTTCGTGACTTTGGGAGTCTCCTTACCTCCGTTCTCTCGATATCTGAAATCATGATGGCGCTAGATCGACGGTCCAAACCTTTCCTTTGATCAACGACTGTGATCAAGTTGGGATTTCGTGTTTTGTGGATTTGAACCTTACGGAATCCCTTTGACACTTAGCTAAATTCCAAATCTATGCACTCCTTGCATTAGATTCTTATGCAAGACTTGGTTCTTTTAGTTGACTATGCACACCTTGTAGCAGTCGCTTTGCACTCCTTTCAAAGGGGAAGTTTCATGCTATTTCTTCAGAGCTTCGAAATCGAAACATATCTCATCACACACTCCTTTCATTCTGTGTGCACACATTGCACTCACTCAACAAAAGAGAAACAATTGAAACTTATACTAATATTCACAGTTTCATCCATCCATAATGAAATTCATTCATTTATGAAAACACAATAATAGAGAATTACAAACAGTAACAGTGCTATGCATTTGAGTCAATTTTCCTCTGTCATATTTATTTAAAAGTAAATGGCTACATCTAATATCAAAACAATAGTTCAAACTCAAAAAATTCCTACTGACTCGCAGCAGCCTCATTTGGGTGTACAAAACCTCTATTTATCTCAGAGGGTCCTTAGGGTTCCCCTTGACTACTCGTCTACTCGGAAAATGAAAAAATCTCTAACTGCTACCTAAGTTCAGTTACATTCAAGACTCAGAGTGAAACTCCCAGATCACTCGTGATAATCCGCTCCTAAGTGTTTGATCTTCTTCTTTTTTTCTGATCATCTCCAAAAGATTCGCAGTAACTCCCAGTGTTTGAGATTCTGAAATGATTCCCAGGCATCGAGTTGTACTACCACACATGCTTGCTGATGATTCTCCTGCATCATACTCCCCCTGGAAAAAAATTCATGGAATCCTATAAATGAGATCCTGCACCAACTTTCCATGCTTCTAAATATCAACTTCATTTTCCCAACTGGCATCCTTTATTGGGTGTCCCTTCCACTTAACCAGATATTCAAGATAGGCCTTCCTCCTAGTCTTCTTGCCAATTATCTGATCAACGATCTTCTCCATCTGTGTTTTTTCTTCTATAGGCATTTGTTTCCCCCACTGAATCTTATCTTGATCTTCTAATCCCTCTGTATCATATTTCTTGTAAGGATACAGGTATGAAACGTTGAATATGGGAGATATGCCCACATCATTTGGCAACTCAATCTCATAGGCGTTTGCATCAAAATTCCTCAAGATCTTACATGGCCCTATATTCTTCATTTTTAACTTGTTATATGTTCCCTTAGTGAACCTTTCTTTCCTGAGATGTGCCAGAATCTGATCTCCCACCCCAAATTGAAGTTCTTTGTGATGTTGATCAACTCTGGGCTTGTACTCTTGTCTAGAGTTCTGCAATTGTCCTTTGATCTGGCTATGGAGATTTTTCATTTCTGCAGCAAAATCTTCTGCTCCAGGGATTTTGATCTCACTCTGTCCCAAGTCTCTCAACTTGGATACTCCCCTAGGTTGCATTCCATACAATATCTGGAATGGGCTCTTTTCGGTGCTTCTGTTTGGCGAGTCGTTGTATGAAAATTATGCTTGTGGTAGAATCTGATCCCACTGGTTATGATGCACAGTGATCAGACTCCTCAACAAGTTTCCCAAGCTTTTGTTTACCACCTTAGTATGTCCATCTTTCTGAGGATGATAAGTTGAGATGAAGGACAAATTTGTCCCCAAATTCTTCCATAGTGTTCTCCAAAAGTGACCAATAAACTTTTTGTCTCTATCTAAGACAATGCTCTTGGGTAGGCCGTGAAGTCTCACAACTTCTTTGAAAAACATAATTGCAACATGTGTTGCATCATTGGTCTTCTGGCATGGGATAAAGTGTGCCATATTTGAAAATCTATCCACCACCACAAATATGGAATCAAATCCTCTTTGCATTCTTGGCAGTCCCAACACAAAATCCATGCTTATCACATCCCAAGGCCTCTCTGGTATTGGCAATGGTTGAAACAATCCAATGTTCTGTCTTTTCCCTTTTGCATGTTGGCAGATTCTACATCTGTTCACAAATTTCACTACTTATGTCCTCATACCTAGCCAATAGTATGAAATTCTCAACTATGTGAATGTTTTATCATGGCTGAAATGTCCAACCAATCATCCACTATGCTTCTCCTTCAAAAGGTTGTCCCTCATTGAAAATTTTGGTATACATAACTGATTTCCCTTGAACAACAATCCCTCTTGAATCATATACTCTACCCACTGGCTTCTATCTCTCAGCACGGGATTCGTGCATGCTTCATATGCTTCCTATAAATCTATATCATCACTGTACATCTCCTTAAGGTGTTCAAACCCCAAGGTCTTCACCTGAAATTCCTGCAGAATCAAACATCTCCTGCTCAATTTATCAACAAATTTGTTATCATTCCCAACATCATGTTTTATGACAAAAGTAAAATTATTCATAAACTCAATCCACTTTGCATGCTTCTGATTCAATTTTTCCTGTCTAAATATGAATTGTAAATCTTGGTTATCATTGTACAAGAAAAATTCATGTGGGACAAGGTAATGTATCCACTTCTTCAAGGCTTGAATTATGGAATAAAACTATGTATCATATGTGGAGTACTTTCTCTTAGTCTCATTCATCTTCTCACTGAAATAGACAACTAGTCTATTATCCTAGCTCAAAACTACTCCAATTGCAACTCCACTTGCATCGCATCTCCCCTGAAATGTCTTTTCAAAATTTGGCAAGACCAGAATTGGTCGTTCTATTATTTTCTCCTTCAGTATATTGAAGCTCCTCTCGGCCTCCTTTGTCCACTTAAAAGTCTTTTTCTTCTTCTTCATTGTATCCATCATTGGTGCACAAATTCCACTAAAGTCTCTGATGAACTTCCTATCGAAATTTGCTAATCCATGGAAGCTTCTTACCTCAAACATGCTTCTTGGTGATGGCCATTCTACGATCGCTCTCACCTTTTTTGGATCCATCTTCAGTTCATTTGAAGAGATTACAAAACCCAAGTAAATGAGCTATGTCTTCATAAAAGAGGATTTCTTCAAGTTTATCAACAACTTCTCCTACTATAGTCTCCTCATCACTAGTGTCAAGTGTCTCAAATGCTCCTCTTTAGTTTTTCTAAAGATCAGTATATCGTCCAGACATACAACTACAAACTTGTCAATGAATTCTTTCAGTATTTCATTCATCAACCTCATAAAAGTACTCGAGTCATTTTTTAAGGCAAATGGCATAACAAACCATTCATACAAACCTTTATTTGTCTTAAAGGTTGTCTTCCATTCATCACCTTCTCACATTCTTATCTGGTGATTTCCACTTTTCAAATCTATGTTAGAAAATAAGTTTGCTCCACTTAGACAATCCATTAAATCATCCATTCTTGGCAAAGGAAATCTATACCTAATGGTGATCTTATTAATGGCTCTTGAGTATTTACACATTCTCCATCCTCCATATTTCTTTGGACTCAACACAGTTGGCACTGCGCATGGACTCAAGCTCTCTCTGACCAAACCCTTGTCTAACAATTCCTGTAATTGGTTCTTTACCTCCTCATTCTCTCAAGGTGTCAATCTATATGTTGCTTTGTTTGGCAGACTTGATCCTGGTATCAAATTGATATGATGGCTGATACTTCTGATGGGTGGAAATGAGTTAGGAATCTCATCCACCACTATGTCAGCAAAATTATACAACAATTCTTGAACTTCTTCAGGTAAATCATCCATTGTAGTACTTGTAAGGATAACTCTGGGTCTCCTCACCACAACGAATTGCATCTCCCATCCTTTCTTGACTTCTTTCAGGAGTTCCTTCCTGCTCATGAGAAGTATTCTTGTGTTGGCTTCCTCTTTCACTTTATTTTCCTCTATTGGAAGCAACATGTGTGTCCTACCATTCTTCTCCAAGGTGTATTTATTCTTCTTCCCATCATGAATGACATTCCTGTCAAACTGCCATGGTCTTCCCAACAAAATATGGCATACATCCATGGGAATTACATCACACAAAATTTCATCTCTATATCCTCCGATCTTAAATTCAACCAAGCATTGTTTAGTAACCATTACCTAGTGTCCTTTCTACAACCATGAGACTTTGTATGGCTTCGGATGTGCACTTGTCTCTAGATCCAATTTCTCCACCATCTTTGTGGATACTAAGTTGTCAGTGCTCCGACTGTCAATTATCACTTTGCAGACTTTGTCCTTAGTCGTGCAAGCTATCCTGAATAGGCTATTTGTCTGCACTGGCTTCTCAACTTCTGCCTCTGGTTTTAAGATAAATTTTCTCAGCATCAGAGATGTTCCATCCTTTTCTCCTTTTGGTTCAACATTTCTTCTCTGTTCTTCTGAAATGTGATCTTCTCCTTCTCCTTCTTTCTTTTTCTCGGGACATTCCCAAGACTTATGTCCTACCTTTCCACAGGTGTAACATATCGCTTCTCCTCCTTAGCCTCTTCCTCTCCCTCTAGAAGAACCTCTTCCACCATCTTGTCTTCGTCGGGAAATTCCTCCTCTTTCCGAGTGACTATGTGATTTCTCAGTCTCATCTTTGGATTTTTGTGCCTTGTCATGGGAAACTCCCTTGCCTTTGTTCAGGATTGGGATTTTACCTCTACCTTGTTGGTTTTTTCTCCTCGCCGACTTCTCTTCCAACTTTAGTGAAAATTGGTAAGCATCCTCCACTGTCCTTACTAACATCATGTTGATCTCATCCTGGATTTCATACCTCAGGCCATTTATATACCTGACAACATTTTCTTCATCCTTCTCTCTTTGTCTAGTTCTGATGTTCATCTTGTAGAACTCCTCTATTTATTGTTTAACTATCATACCCTTCTATCTCAGGTTTTGCAGTCTCCTGAACAGATTCATCTGATAATCTTTGGGCATGAATTTTGTTTTCAGCTTGGCTACCATTCTATCCAAGTTCTTTATATTTTGTTTTCTTTTGCTTCTCCTCTCAGCCTGCAGTTCATCCCACCACAGTGCCACATTTCCCTTGAGTCTGGTGAAAGCATGTCTCACCCTCTTCTCATCATCGACGTCTTCATAGTCGAAGTATTTGTCCATGGCTCTTACCCAATCCAACAGTTCTTCAGCATCCAAATTGCCTTCGTACATTGGGACCTCTATCTTGGCTCTAGCTCCCAATATGACAAATACTCTTAGTAAGCGTTCTTCGGCAACATTCTCTCTTGCATCTTCCTCGACTTCTACTTCTTCACTCTCTGCATCGCTGATATCTCCATTATCAGGTGCTCTCCTCCGTGCTTCCTCCATTGCCTCTAATCTTGCACAAAGTTCTCGCATCTCCCTTTCTACAGCCCGATTGGCTAAAGGTTGTTCCACTCGTCTCCTCAATCGCATTGTGTGGACTCTCTATCACACACATAGTACAACCCAAGTTATTTTTTCTCCTCTCCTTTGCTTGTTGTCTGCAAGAAAAAATTTGGCTATGATACCACTTGATGCAGACCCCCTACCTCGGTAGGGTCCGTTGACCTCTCATTCTAAGAATCGTTATTAACTCTGATGAGCTGGAGAAGCTCTCTTGATTCCCTACTGGAATCCCAAAAACAAATCCATGGGTGCTTTATAACACTCCACCTGCGTGACTAAGCACCAAGCGCGAGCCTCACCTCCCCGTGACCACGGGCTGTGACCGCACACCTACGCAAAAGGCACATCATGATTTCGAGTGTCGAGACTTTGCAAATGAGACACACCTGACTCCCCGACTCCCAAAATGTCGATATTTGGGAGCATCAGATCAACGGTCCAAAATCCCCGAAATCTGATGGCTCAACTCTCCTTTTCGCATATAAAGATTTCACGATTTTGCAATTTCACGTATCGTAAAGTCGAAAGACTTTTCACCTCTGTTCACCGGATCCCTGAAATGCTGATATTTACGAGCGTCAGATCGATGGCTCACGAATACCCATGATCTAACGGCTCAAATCGATTCGTGATTTCGTGTTTCATGACTTTGGGAGTCTCCTTACCTCTGTTCTCCCGATATCCGAAGTCACGATGGTGCTAGATCAACGGTCCAGACCTTTCCTTGGATCAATGACTGTGATCAAGTTGGGATTTCGCGTTTCACGACTTTGAATCTTATGGAGTCCCTTCGAGACTTAGCCGAATTCCAAATCTGTGCACTCCTTGCATCAGATTCTTATGCAAGACTTGGTTCTTGTGGTTGACTGTGCACACCTTGTAGCAGTCACTTTGCACTCCTTGCAAAGGGGAAGTTTCATGCTATCTCTTCTGAGCTTTGGAATCAAAATAGATCCCGTCACGCACTCCTTGTGTTTTGTGTGCACACCTTGCACTCACTCAATAGAAGAGAAACAATTGAAACTTATATTAATATTCACAGTTTCATCCATCCATAACGAAATTCATTCATTTATGAAAACACAATAAAATAGAATTACAAATAGTAACAATGCTATGCATTTGAGTCAATTTCCGTCTGTCATATTTATTTAAAAGTAAATGGCTACAACTAATATCAAAACAATAGCTCAAACTCAGAAAAATCCTACTAACTCGTAGTAGCCTCATTTGGGTGTACAAAACTTCTATTTATCTCAGAGGGTCCTTAGGGTTCCCCCTAACTACTCGTCTACTCGAAAAATGAAAAAAACTCCAACTGCTACCTAAGTTCAGTTACATTCAAGACTTGGAGTGAAAATCTCATATCACTCATGATCATCCACTCCCAAGTGTTTGATCTTCTTCCATTTTTCCGATCAACTCCAAAATATTTGTAGTAACTTCTAGCGTTTGATATTCTGAAATGATTCCCAGGTACCGAGTTGTCATGCCACACATTCTTTCCAACAATGCTCCTACATCAACGACCCTCAGTCTCAAGGATATGACCATGCTATTCTGCCTCTTCTTTAAGTCCTGAACTACAATGTTCAACTTTTCTTCTCTCTGCTCTAGCTGTTGGATCTTCTCATCTTCTTCTAGGCTGGTCCAAATATGCACAATCTTATCATATAACTCCACAACTTATTTTACTTCCTGTGCTATGCTATCTACATGCATAGTATTCTCCTGCTCTCTATGTTCTCGTACCTCTGGAGGTGTGCTTGGAGTTATTTTTTTTGTTAATTTTGCTATCTGTTGTTTATATTTATCCATTGTCTGCAAAATCTTGTGTATCTTCTCTTCTATTGTGACCTCCATTTCCTGCACACAGTCTGGTATGCTATGGTACACTTCTGCAAGTTTCTTCTCTATGTTATATGTTTGTTGTGTCTCCTCCCCCTTCTCCAACGTTATTTGTTCACAAGTTACCTGCAAGATCTCCTTAACCTCCCCATCGAGCGCTATGTTGGTGGCATCCACCCTAGCTCTATAATGAACCTCCTACATCACACTCACCTGTAACCCATATAATTCCTTTGTGGGTATGTTTTCCATAACCAACTCTAGGTGTTCTATGTCCTTCATTGGTTTATGTGATTTGTTTGCCTTGAGGCCTTAAAGTTCACAATACCCTTGTTATCCTTGACTACCTCAACTATAATTCTCCACACATTGGCTATATTTTGTTGCATATCTTCTAGGAACATGGAAAACACTGCGTTGTTCATCTGTTTATTCTTATTGTCCTTTGTGTGCCATAACGTTGTATATCGCGTTGCACGAAATTTCCCTTTCCTATCCATAAATGTTGTGAATTTGGGTTCCTTCCATCCTACCAATGCTACCAATATCAATATCCAAGAGTAATGGAATTCTATCCCATTATCCTGTGCATCCCTGTAGTCTATCAAAAATTGGTCCAACAAGTAGGGTTCCCAGCTTAATACTATTCCCTTTGTGCATTGTGCAACTACTACTATAACTCCTTTTAGAGCCTCTTCCTTTCTACACTTCCTCAAAATTTTGTAGGCCATAATCTTCATGGAAAACCTCGTCACCTGTGTAAGGTTGGGAAAATTTGTTTTGTCTGTCACATTATGATTTTCATACTTTAACTTCGCCACTTTTCCCAACATGTCTTCAAAAACAATTACTTTGTATGGAATATGAGGTAGCGTAATTTCCACTAGGGTTTGTTTTCTTGTTTTTTTCCTCTTCTGGCCCATGACTAGGTTTTCTTTTGAAAATTGTTCCTCGGCTTCTTCTTCTTCTTTGTCGTCCTCTATGTGTGTCATTCCTAGGGTGTTTTTTCTAAGGTTTTCTTGGATAACTTCTGTCGCTTACTCTTGTGGGTTTTCTTATTCAATTCTTGTCAAGATAATAGATTTTTTATTTGTGGTAGGGATATCATCCACATCGACCACTCCGATCGTTTCCTCTGGTAATGTTTTATGGCTTCAGGTCCTTCGCATGAACTGGCTTGGTTGTCTGAACTTTGGTTGCACCATATTCTTGTTTTCAGGAAAAATCAACTGTAGATCTTGGTTGGTTCCTTCACTATCTTCTACTTACCGACACTATGGTTGGTCTGTCGCTTGGTTGCTCAAAAATCACAAGTGTTTTGCATTTTATCATCTTTTCCCTCTTTATAGACTCTGGCATTAATGCTCTGACACATTCGTTCTTTTTCGTTCTCTTGTTTTCCACTTTCCTGGTTATTTCTTCATTTCGTCATGCAGTGTCTAGTTTTCCTGTGTGCAAGATTATGAGTTATGTCTCACCAGTTTTATGTTTGATGCATGCTCTCATTCCCAACTATCTGTCTATCACTTTTTCCTATAACTACTTATTTTGGGATTTTTCTTCATTTTTCTACTTTTCTCTTCCTTTTTCTTCTTTTAACTCCTACAATTTACAATATGTACAAATCTACTTGTTGTGTTGCAACTACTGAAGGTTAGTAAGTCAACTATCCCTATACAGTTTCAGTCGAACACCATTCACTAGTCCTTGAATTTTTTTTCCTGCTACATCTTGCAACTATACAAAACCTCGATCCGTGACAGACTTTATCTGATATGGCCATAGCCAATGGATTATGAACTTCCCTGGGTGGTGCAAATACTTACTTTCATAGAGGAGAACCAAATCTCCTATTTTGAATTTTTTCTTCTTGATATGTCTGTCATGCCATGCTTTATCCTTTTCTTTCTGAATCTCTTGATGAAAACCAACTATGATTCTATCTTCTTCCAATTCCATCAGTTGAGCCAATATTTCCTATGTTGCACCTCTTTCCATCATATCTATAATTTTTTATGTGTAGACTTGGTATCAAATAATCTAAGGGAACTATTGCTTCCTATCCATACACCAATATAAAGGGTGTATTCCATGTTATCTTCTTTCCAGTAGTCCTATAAGACCATATTATTTCTAGTACCTTCAAGTCCCAATCATCTATGTTCACATTACAAATTTTTGTCAAGGAATTCTTCAAAATCTTGTTGAAGGCTTCCACTGTTCCATTTGTTTGAGGGTGAAAAGGAGTGCTCTTCTCATGATGTATTTGAAATTGTTCAATCATTGCCTCAATTGTATTGTTGATGAAGTGAGTCCCCTGATTTCTCACCAATATTATTGGACATCCAAACCCTGTCACTACATTTTTAAATAAAATGTGTGTTGCAGTCTCTGTGCTGCAATCCTTCACTGGTGCTTCCTCATCCCATCTGGTCAAGTATTGTGTCGTTGTAATAATGTATCTAGCCCCTGATATTCTTTCTGATGGATTAATTGGACCTAAAAAATCTAATGCCCACTTATCAAACACTTATAAAGTTATTTGTGTTCTTAATGGCATCTCATCCCTCCTGGATGGCTTGCCAACTCTTTGACAAACATCACAATTCTAATAGTATTCCTTTGAATCCTTATGAATTGTTGGCCACCATAACCCTTGTTGTGAGAGGGGCAGACCCAGGGTTCAACACTTACAATAGAACACCAACAAAACCCTAACTAATGACCCTTTATGAAACACCTGCGAAGCAGATGAAGTCTCACCTGAGGTAGAGGCAGGGGTGGTTGTAGGACTTAAATGCCTGCAACCTTAGCTGGGACACAGATCTGTGATTGTAACACCTTAACAGAGCACTTAGCAGTTATAGTTCATTAATACTCAGTCTTAGCTTACAACGTAGCTAAAACCTAATAATAGATCAACATTGTTGGCACGAATTTGGTCAGACTTAGGTTCTTCTCAGGTTACCAACAAAAGGCACCATGTAGTCTAGAGCGTTGGCATTTTCATCCCCTCCGAAGAGAATAAGTCTCACCCAAAGCATTGCTGAGACAGATGGATAGGGAAGGGTAGGGAGAAGACTAAGGAAGATCCATAGAGCTTTCAGAACTCACTCCTATTCTTTCACAATCAACATTATTAGATCTGAAACATCTAAATGAAAGAACCATTCTCCATAGAACCATTAGACAGAACTCATAAACCATAAAGGAACAATGTAATGCATAAGTAACATACAAAGACACATCATATTTGAAATTTAGGATACTCATATTAGCTTCCGGATCTTTCCTTTATTACAGATTCAGAGCTACATAGAGATGTTCAATCCAGACTCTGGTTTGTCTCTTACATCGTGTTTCACTAGCTAATCCCCAAAAACCTTGGATGACTCTGGTAAACATGATAGTAGCCCAATACACCAACTCGACTCCAACCAACCAACCTATTGGTTGAACAATAACAACAGCCTGATATACTGACTCCAATCCAACCCTCTTACATCTATCTTTTGTCCTATGTATAGCTGGGTTATGTCTTTCTGTTCATCTTGCTCACTTTCTTGTTCTGTTGCAACTGTTTGTTGCTTGGCTGGTGTTGTGCTAGCTCCCGCAACTACTTTCTGTTATTCTTTTCTTTCATCTTCTGACGTAGTTTGCGAAACTCATGCTTAATCAAAACTTGCACAATTCTTTCCGAAAAACGAAGGGCCCAATAGGCTCCGACCAAAATCCTTGACTCGTCCTCGAGTCAAGAACTTGGTTCTTTCACATTCTATAGGAGAAACTGTTATTTTCCCTTGTCCGGATTTTCTTCTTCTTTGAGCTCTTCTGTTTATTCCTTTTCTTCCTTCACCTCTTTAAACGAAGGGCCAAATTCTGGAACTAGCTCTAATGCTCTGTGCTTTACTCCGTGAAAGATTTCAACTTTGTCCTACCATTTTCGGGCGAGGAGTGATGCTACTGCCAGGAACTGTTGGGTCATCTCTTTGCTATACTCTTTTGTCTTGGCTGCAACCAACAAGTTCCATTCGGAGTTGGTTGTTGCTTCGACCTGGTGCATTTTCATATAGGTTGTTTGAATTACTGGTCAAAAATCACGCAACTCTTTCTTGGCTACGAACTGTTCTTCGTAGAGTGAATTGAGTTCGTTTTCGGCCTGCTGGATCTGATCGAAATTTTGTTGTTTCTCTATGGGGTCCATTGTGACTACAAATTCCTCGTTGAGCACCTGAATCCGGGTGTGCACTTCCTCCCCGACTTGATTCCGTTGAGCGATGATGTCCATCCAATCGCTGACTTCCTTGAAGATTCTGGTGCAGTCTGGTATCTGCTTATGTAGTTCCACTCGGGCATCGTTTCCTTACAGTACGATCTTCTGCATTTGTTCCTGCAGCTGTCAAGGCTGTTGTTCTGCTTCTTGTTGGACTTGTTGTAACTTTGCTTGTATCTTCTCCATGTGTGTGGCGAGTTCTGTCCATGTCGCTTGTAACAGCTCGATCTGTTGCTCTGGTTCTCTTATCTCACTGGCTTTGGGTAGGTCGGGCACAACTCTTCGAATCTTCGTCCAAGATTCTGTAAATTTTTCCTGCACTTTTTCCAGTTTGCACTGGGCTAGGAGTCGATCACATTTTTCTTTCGTTCTACATGTTTGTGCATATAACTATTCTTTTTTGGCAAGCTCGGTTGAGCTCTCGGCGTCCTGGAGCCTTTTCTCTAGTTGGTCCGCGGAGGCTCTGATTAGTCTGAACAACTGTGATGCTGGCCATTGTACCAGGTTGGTGGTTGACGGAGCTGCATCAGTGGGTGATATTGTCTATAAAGGGAGTCCATTGGTCGTTGAGTGGTCCGAACGGGTTTCTACTTCCTCTCCCGTTGGTGGCGCTAGTGCAATCCTCAATCTTAGATCTTTGGGAAGAGGTGTCAGAACATTTGTTCTAGTTACACAGAGCCGCATCAAGTTTGTACATTGTTGGGGGTTTTGGAGGACTTGCTCCATTTGCACTCGCCTAGTATTCGTATCCTGGTCCATTGTTGAGTTTGTCTCATTGGGCGCATCTGGTATCTCTGTGTCCTCCAGTATTTCTTCATCATGCATCATGATTTCTTGGGCATCCTCACCCTTGGGTGGTGAGGTGATTTGCTGGTTACGGTTGACTTTCGGATCTTCTCTTCTTTTGGTGTTTTATTCTTGTGCAGAAGACTCAAGTTGTTGTTCCCGCATGCTCAGATTTGGAACATCTAGCATCATACTTTTCTACGAGACTTTGGGGTCAGGGTTGGGGATTTATGAGCTGGGCTAGGGGGATTCTCTATTCGTCTGGTCAGGATGCATATTCTCTAAGGTTGTGGTCTGATGTGGAGAGGTGGTGAGGCGATTTGGTAGTCGGAGTGGTGGTGGAGGCTGCTCAACGACAATTGTTGATGGGACTATTTCAGGGTCCGGGTCATCTTGGATGCCAATGATGGTGGTGGCTTTGTTAATGGATCGGGTCTGGGGAGATACAGATGCAAGGGGTTGTGGATTCAGAGGTTTGTTTGGTGAGACCCCTGTTCTGGGCCTTTTCCCCATCATTTCGGTGGTAAGCATAGCGCCCAGGATCTAGTTGACCTGCGCACCTGATAGCACGACATTGGCTGGCAGCTATGGGGGGGGGCGGTCTTTTGCTCTGTTCCAGCTACAATGTTTCTTCTTCTTCCTCGGAATCGATCTGTGCCTGAGCATTTACCTTTTTTTGCTCAGGGCCTGAGCTCGACCCCACTCCTGCTTCCTTGTTTTTTTTCTTACTTAGCTCGACCGACAAAATGTAATGCATTCCTGATTTGCATGGGCGACGTTTAACTACAGGCCATGACATGACCTCCTTGTCAAATGCTTCCTCGTCTAGATAGAATGGTAGCAGTCCTGTATGGAAATATTCCTGACTGGCATGTCTCGGCCAGACGCATGTGTTGTTTCGGTTCATGCTAAATGCGATATACCTCATGTTGTTATGGAGGATATCCTGTGGGATTTGCAGCCACTGTGTTGCGTGTATCATAGCATTATACCATTTGGCGAATGCTGCGTTGTTGAGTGCTATGTTCTCTGAGTCTAGTCTGGCCTGCCATGGCTCAAGCATCTTCACCAAGGGCCCTTTATCTGGTATTTTCAGTTGTCTACCCACCGGTGACTTCCATTTAAGGATCGTGAATTCCACAAGCAGGTATCCATAGGTAAAGGTGCCTCCTTTCTCTTGTTCCTCCTCGCAAGTTTTGAGTAGTTCCTCCAACAACAAGCTACACTAGTTGAATACTACTCCCTGATTGCAGAAGTCGACAACTGATAGCGCGTCTAACGTGCATTCTCCCTTATAATAGGACCTTATAACCTTGTTGTATATGATGTAGCATCCAATCCAGACTGTTTCAGGCAATATTGGCTCAATGAATTCTGTGTGTCCTCCTCGCTTGGTGTTAAACTTCTCGTACAGGCCGAGCTCGCCTTTATTCTTCCCATGCTTATCGGGTCCCTGAAATCCCTTCAACACATCCTCTCCTTAAGAGGATAGTCCAGTAAGTTGTTGGATATCTTGTGCATGGATTGGATATTTCTTATCCAACCATAGGCTTCTATCGTTCACTCTTCTTATTAGGAACTTCGTGCAGCGTGCAACTTCATCGATGGTGCCGAAGACTAGTAAGTCTCTTAGTTTCATGATGGTGGAGTTGAATAGGTTGATGAACTCCTTTTTCGGTATGAAGTGCATATCTCCCATTCCATCATGTCTAACTCCCAAAATACGTCTGGGTGCATCTGTGGAAACAGGGATGAATCTGTGAGGTCAAGGTCGAGTAGCTTGACCTGTTCTGTCTTCCCTTTGAGATCACCTATAATCTTGACCCGGGGGTCGCATATCTCGTCTGGTACTGCTTCTTTAGTCATGGTGCTTCGGTTGGTTGTTTCTCTTGGCATGAGCAGGTATGTGGTTGTTTTTATAACTAAGGCTCTGTTTGTAGTTTTGGCAATGGTCCTCAACTGGTTTTCACGGCTGAGTTCGGAAATAGCTATGCTTGTTTTTAGAAACGATACTTTTTTGGTTGAGTTCTGAGAATTTTATGTTGGGCTTAACAGGTAAGTTTTAGCAATAACTGCTCCTTATTATGGCCGTATAGACGCAACATTGTGTGAGTTTTCTGACTGGATAGTTTGATCAAGGGAAATCTGATTAGGCAATCTTGGTATTTACTCGTCTGAGTGGAATAGGGATGTGGTTGAATTGAGACCTTTCTGTTTGGCGGGTGGGTGTCTTGTCATGAAGTTCGATGGCATATTGGAATAATGTGGCTTTATGGCATAACTGGTGACATTCGGAGTACCATAATTTCATTAAAGGGTGTGATTAGACTAGCTGTGTGTGGCCTTTAACTCAGATTGGATTTGGGTGTGTGGTCCCTCCAACCACAAAGGTTGTCCCCATCATTTTTATGACTGTCGTTAGTGGACCTTTCATACTTCAGGTTCGGTATTGTTGTGTCATCATCTCTGTATCAACCAACACTTAAAAAACACAATTGAACTATGTGTTATGGCGCAACACTGCGCACATGGACATTATTAACAGAATTTAAAAAAAAAAAAAAAATCTTAAAAGAAAAATAAATTAAAAATCTAACTATTGTACAAGCTTCGTCGGATTGGAACGACTACTCTTATTCTCAGTTTCAGGAGAGTTAGGGCTTCCGATGAATGCCATTCACCCATCCCGGTCATAGCACACCATCTAGTTGCGCGAGTCATACTTCTCCTGATGGTCAGATCTCTGCAACTATGAAGGGTCCCAACCAGTGCATACGCAGCTTGCCGGGTTGCTTTTGGTATCGACTTTCATAGAGTAACACCTTGTCCCCTTGTATAAATACCTTGGTTTTAATGTGGCGGTCATGCCAAGATTTTTGTCTTGCCTTTTCAACTGACCAATGGAAGTCTGTCAGAAATTTGGTTTCTTGGATTTCTTGTAGCTCCACAAGTCTCTACGCCACTAATTCTTCATTTGTCGCATGTGTGGCTTGTGCAATATACAGGCTTGGGGTGATGAAATCTATGGTCACCACTACCTCTTTTCCGTAAACCAACTGGAACGGTGTGTATCTGTGGAGTTTCTTTGTTGTTGTCCTGTAGGCCCATAGTACCGCTGGAACTCTATCATCCTAGTCCTCTCAGTTTGCGCAATAGACTTTTGTTAGTCCCTTTTCTAGGATTTTGTTGAAGGCTTCAACTGTTTTGTTGGCCTGTGGGTGGTATGGACTGCTCTTGTGATGTTGAATCAAACATTATGCGATAAGTGTTGCTATAGTGCTGCTAATGAAGTGAGCTCCCTGATCGCTAGTTAGGCTCCTGGGACATCCGAAGCGAGTAATGATATTCTCGAAAATGAACCTGACAGAGGTGTCCATCGAACAGTCCTGTACCGCTATTGCTTTGGCCCAACGAGTAAGGTAGTTGGTTGCGGTATTGATGTATCTTGCCTTTGAACATTTGGTTGTGGGGTTTATTGGCCCAATGAAGTCAACTGCCCATTTCTCAAATGCCTATAGAGCTCTAACTAGTTGTAGTGGTAATTCATCTCATCGTGATGGCTTGCCCACCTGTTGAAAAACATCAGACGATATAGCATATGCTTTTGCATCCTTGAAAAGTGTTTCCCACCAAAGTCCTTCCTGTAGAAATTTATGTGTCATTGTCTTTCCTCCTGCAATTCCGCTATGGCATTCCCAGAGTATATCCCACCTTTCGTGATCTAGGACACATCGTCTGAGGATGTTGTCTAGCCCTAGTTTATACAATTGGTTGGAAATCAACTGATAATCTGCTTCTCTGACGACCATATGGAATTTCTGGGTTGCGGAATATGTTTCAGGGCATGCTCCTGTGCTGAGAAAGATTGCTATGTTCTCTAGGTATTCTAGTATGGCCTCGATTCTGAATAAATCTACATCTGGGAGCTGGTCATCGACTACTCCACCATTTTCTCCTCATTCTAGTTTGGATAGATGGTCAGGTCTGACATTTCATTGTCCTGGTTTAATGATGACTTCAAAGGAAAATTCCTAAAATAACAGCAGCCATCTGCAAATTCTCCCTTCCAACACAGGTTTCTTAACTAGGTATTTTAGTGTTGAATGATCAGTAAAGAATTTAAAATGAGATCCTAACAAATAATGTCTAAATTTCTGTAAAGCGTAGATCATTGCTAATCCTTCCCATTTTGTTGTTGTGTAGTTGCACTCTTCTTGTGATAGATTTCGTCTCACAAAGTAGATAGGGTGATCCATAGCTCCATCTCCAGGTTGCGCTAGGATAGCTCCTAGAGCAATTCCTGAAGCATCTACATGGACATGAAATTCTTTATCCTAGTTTGGGAATATCAGGATTGGTGTTGTAATGAGCTTCTCCTTAAGTGTTTCAAATGATTTTTCACATTTGGGAGTCCATCAGAATGTTTCATCATTTTTCAAGAGGTTTTCTAGAGGTGCAGTAATGTTGGCATACTTCCTAATGAACCTGCGATAGTAGCATGTATGTCCTAGTGTGGAGCGCAACTGTTTAATGCTCGTAGGTGGCAGAATATTCGTAATGACCACAACTTTAGCTGGGTATACCAGTACTCCTTCTCGGTAGACTATGTGGCCCAAAAAATTTCCATGTGGCACACAGAAGATACACTTCCTGAGATTTAATGAGATTTGTAACTCTCGGCATCTGTCGAACATTAGCCTTAGCAGTGCTACATGTTCCTTCAACATGCTATATATTGTCCAATCATCCATATAGACTTCTATGAACTTGTGAATGAACTCTCTAAAGGCTTCTATCACAATCCTGGAAAAAACTGTAGAGGAATTCTTTAAACCAAATGGCATCACATTGTATGCAAAAGATCCCCATTTGGTAATGAAGGTGGTTTTCCCCTTGTCCTATTCAACAATCCTAACTTGATGGTATCCTAAAAATCCATCTGTAAATGAGTATGATCCCTTACCCGCAACCTGTTCTAGGACCTCATCAGTGAAGGGTGTTGGGAAATGGTCATGCACACAGGTAGAGTTGAGGCTTTTGTAGTCCACACAGACTCTAATATCCTCAGTGTCTTTCTTGCTCTAAATGACTATCGGGCTGACCCATTCTTCTTCTTCTACTGGAAAAATGAGACCGACTTCTAGCATTTTATCAATCTCCTTCTTAATTTTTTCTTTTACTCTCGGGTTAAGGCGGTATGGCCTATGTTTGACAGGCTTGGATCCTGGTTTTAACTCTATCTTCATTTCTCCCATAACTCCTTGTATTCCCTTCAATTCTGAAAAAGTCTTTGGGAACAAATCCTCATATTCCCGTAGTAAACTTTGTATTTCCTGACTGGTTTGCTCATCCTAGTAATCACCCACCAAAGCTATTTTGGGTTGCTCTTTGGTCCCTATGTTGAGTCTTTGCAGTTTTAATGGGTGATCGTATGAGCTATCAGTCTGGCTAGGTATAGTGTTTTTGATTTATCTGTTCCCCTCGGTCTCTTTGATGGCTAGGTTTCCTAGTTCTTCTAATTCATCTAGGCTTTCTGAAGCTTTTCTAATCTGATAGCATTCTATTGGATTTTTGATCAAGGGTAAGTGGAGTTTAGTCTGAAGTTCTTGGGTATGCTTGGGACACACTCCAAAGTCTGATCTCTTATCATGATTGGTTGTAAAAATAAGTTCTCTAATCTTTTGCATGACTAGTTCAAGCTCATGGCACTTACTTGTAAAGGAGAACTCTTTGCAAAATTGAGCTTCTAGTGTTTTCCAATCGTTGGTCTGTCTTCTAGTTTCCTCATGTATGAACCAAGATTTTGGGATTGGTCCTAGAGACTAGGGAAATACCTGAATCCAGAGGTGAGAGGGTATCTGCACAGCCTACCATTGTGTCATGCACTGTTGAATGTGTATTCTAGGGTCTGATTCTCCATTGAACGGTTGCACAACTTGAAGACCTGTCTGTGTTTCTGATTCTAGCTGCTCTTGGTGCCCGAACCTGTACTGAATAGCTTTCTTCACCTCGTCCCAAGTTCTGAGTGCATATTTATGTGTGGCCTACCATCTAGTAAGGGTGTTCTGAAAAGCCATATCTAGTACTGATACTCTTTGATATTCTCCCACAGTTTCTTCCATATACTGCAAAATGTTGTCTAGATATGAGGTGTCGTCGTATACTGGGTGTCTCCTAACCTCGGTCCCAATCCATCTGGTCATTCTGATAGTTGCGCATCTTCTTGAGAAACTTTCGTATGAACCTTGTTGCCAACTATCAAAATCCAGTCCTGAATATTCGTCTGCTGAATGTATACTTCGCCAGCTTACTGATCCATCTGTAGTTGGGTTTATATAATCATTTCTTGTCCCAGCTATTATAGTGTACAACTGGTCTAGGTCTTCTCCATCCATATTACTTTTTGTTGGTTTTGTGTACCTGGGTCCTACATATGGGTCCAAAGGTTGAACTACCTTGATTCCCTCAGCTTCAAAAGTCATGGTGCCTTTCTTTAAATCAATTATTGCATAGTTGTCGTAGGCCCAATTGATGCCAAGTAGCGCAAGGTAGGGGTCCTTGTCTCCCATGATCTCAATGACTTCATAGTTAGCCACTGTTTTTACTCCTTCTACATCGATTTCCACGTTCTCCAGTATTCCTATGGGAAAGATACAGTATTGGTTTTCCATTCTTAACTGAATTGGGGAATATGTCAGTCTTGGTTTTCCCAAGGCTTCCCAGGTCTTCTTGGGTAGAATGTTCTCATCTGACCCTAGTTCCAACATGACATCCTTAATTTCAAAGTCATTTAACTGGGCTATCAGTCGGAATTCTTTTCCTAATCTTACTTTTCTTTGTTGCACTCTCTGAGTAATCTTCTCAGGAAGGTTAGCTCGAATCCTTGCTTCTGAAGTTTCTTAATTCCCTAAGACTAGATACAGTGCGTTGTGCAATTTCTCTATCATTTGATCATTCTTGAGAATGCTAGAGAACAATTGAAACTAGAGGTCAACTGCATTTTGAGGCTGCTTAGGTTGTCTTGGTAAGCCTACAGGGTTTCTGGGCGCAGGGGGTGAAATAGGTACTTGTGCTACTTTAGGATATACAACCGGTTGAGGGGGATACTCTTGCATTTCACAACTGGGAATGTTCTGGATGACTTCTATGGCATATTTAAAGAACATTTTTTTCTTTAGGGGGTCATACATGTCTCCCTTAGGTGTTGCTTTCTAAATCTGTGGTAGAGTATCAGCATCAGCTCATGTCTTCACTCCTCCTTGAGTAACGATATTAAGATTTGGTAATTGTCCCTTAGAAATCCTTTTGATATTTGAACTGATGAGGTTAGTTCGTCTTTGCCGCACCCTATCTTCCCACTTTTCAATTAGCTCTGGGAAGTATTCGGTTTTGTGTCCATTGGTTCTGCAGTGAGAGAACTATGGTCGCCTTGTATGAGGAAAATATCTAGCCAAGTGACCCTATTCATCATAATCATAGTTGTAGCATCTGATTGGTCCTCTTCCACTAGTTCTTCCTCCTCTGAAGTGTCCTCCAGCTCCACCTCCTTGACCTTGTCCTGGTCCCTGAGGGTTCTCATTTACCCTGAATGTTGTTATGTCTAGCCTGTTCGCAAGTGCATCCAACGCCCTACATTGATTGGTAGTATGCATGGTAGATGCACAAAACTCACAGTGGACTGTGTTTGGTACCGTAAAATATTTATTCACGATGGGGCACTGTCTCGATCCATGGCCGTGGGTTTGACAAATCTCATAATATTCTGATGTTGGTGCTGCTTGTCCTCCTAAGAAAGCGTGATATGGGGTGGGGTGATGGAATGGTGGGTTCGTTGATACTTGTGAAACTTCTCCTGTAGGTCCTGGTGGGGTTATCATCAGGTTCTCAGGAGGTCCCATTCCTCTCATTCATGGGCACTCAATCACCAAATGACCTTCCGTATAGCATCTGATGCACAAAATATGTGGTCATCCTGGTCTAGGTATCGTCAACTCCTGAATATTTTATGTAAGTGTTGATATCTTCCCTTGTATTTGCGCTAAATTCACATCTACTGGGCTTCAGGTTACTCTCAAGCTCCCAGGGTATCCTGCCATGGATTCAATCTTCATTGATTATTCCAAGGCATCTGTTAACGTGGTTATTCGTTGTTGTGTTAGACGAATCTGAGTCATGGGAAGGAGTCCCTGAATGTACCACTCTCTTTGATGTTCTTCGTGGATTGGGTGTGCCAACCTTCCTATGGAATATTTGAACTTCGGGCTGTACTCCCAAGCTGATTCACCTTCCCTCTGCTGGATCTCACGCAACTCGGACATAGCTTGTTGTTCTAACTGAGGTAGTTTGAAATCTGCTATGAACCTCGTCCGTACCTGGTCAAGTGTGAACACTTGACCTTGCATCCCTGACACTCTTGGTTCAATGATATTCATGTACCATTTGAGAGCGCAACCTATCAAGGTATTCTAGAATTTGACCAACTTGTTCGCATCCGGTGTCCCTCTAGATCTCCAGATGGCTTCACACAAGAACCAGTGTTTTTCAATGTCTTCACCTCCCTTACCCCAAAATTCTAGGTATCGGGTAATCGACCCTCCCGCATGGCTGGCCATTGTTGATCCTATTGTTCATATCAGTATGAACCCTAATGGTCCTACTTGCGATCTACCAGGGGATCCTAATATCCTCCCTGTACTCACACTTTCAGGTTGTGGTTGGTTAGCTAATTGTACTGGAATAGATTTTGCATGAGAAGGTAGAGTCGTACTTACTGCTTGTATAGAAGGAACTTGGGGTATGGGTGATTCGGGGATGGCGTCACTTGCTTCAGGGCATATTTCTTTGATCTGGGGGGTCTCGTTAGCTTCCACTGGGACGATCTCTTCGGTCAGATTCCCGATCTCTCCTGATACCAGGGTTGAATCTTCTCTTTCTCCTCCAAGATTCATGTCGGCTTCCTCTTCTCTTACATCCACACTTTCTCCTTCTCGTCCCACCTCTTGGGGACTTCTTTCTCTCCTTGCTTCTCTCTCGCTTAATCTTTGACTGGCTAATCATTCTAGTCTTATCATCCTCTATAGTTCTTCCATCTTCCTTTCCTATATTTCTCCTGATTCTCCTTCTCTCCTCAATGTTTCACATTGTCTTGCGAATTTCTTGATCTTGCAGTGCCACCACTTCTCAACTATGGCGGCTCTCTTCAAGGCTCGCTCATCTCTTGAATCCATTTCTTGTTGTTTCCCCCCCATTTTTCAAAGAACCCTTCCCCTCTCTCATGCCATGACTCTCACCCCGTCTCGCCCTAACCCAAGCGAGGGTGTTTACGCTGCCATTTCGGTCGGGGACATAGTCAACATCCCTTCCTCCACCAAGAAGGCTTTAATCCACAGGGGGATCTCTCTTAAAAGTCTTCCCCTTGAGCCTTTCTTGAAAATTTATTCTTCCCGCGAGAAAGACTGGTGGTTCTCAGCTGCAAATTCAATTATGTATCCTTCTATCGTGGTAGTAACCCAAAAATCTACAGCCCGCATGACTAGGAAATCTAGCCTATGGAGTGCTTCTAACTTGTCGGTATCCCACATGTAGATCTTCTTGACCCGTCCATGGAACTCTGGAGCTTCTTGGAGCCTCTTGATCCAGTGAAAAAATTCTTCCGGGAATTTAACCCAAAAAATCTCATATTGGTCGCTTGATCTTTTTGAGTAAAAGATCGCTTCCCTAGTAGTTCCCACCAATTTTATTTTTAGTTCCGCTTCTTTCCATATGAAGGCGTTAAAGTTTCTTTCCCACCATTTCTCAATGCAATATCTATGGATCGGCGGTAGCATTATTCCTACATGTTCCCTTTTAATACGTGTCTCAACAATGAAACCATTTTGTTGGCATGAATTTGGTCAGACCAGGGTTCTTCTCAGGTTAGCAAGAAGAGAAGAGAAGAAGTCTCACCCGAAGCGTTGCTGAGACAGATGGATAGGGAAGGGTAGGGAGAATACTAAGGAATATCCATAGAGCGTTTGGAACTCACTCTTGTTCTTTTGCAATCAACATTATTAGATTGGAAACATCTAAATGCAAGAACCAAACCTACTTACGTTATGAACAATGATTAACCATAGAACCATTAGACAAAACTCATAAATCATAAAGGAACAATGTAATGCATAAGTAACATACAAAGACAAATCATATTTGAAATTTAGGATACTCATATTAGCTTCCGGATCTTTCCTTTATTAAACATTCAAAGCTACATAGAGATGTTCAGTCTAGACTATGGGTTTTCTCTTACATCGAGTTTCACTAGCTAATCCCCAAAAACCTTGGATGAATCTGATAAACATGATAGCAGCCCAATACACCAACTTGACTCCAACCAACCGACCTATTGGTTTAACAATAACAACAACCTGATATACTAACTCGACTCCAGCCCTCTTACATCTATCTTTTGTCCTATGTATAGCTGGGTTATGTCTTTCTGTTCAACTTGCTCACTTTCTTGTTTTGTTGCAGCTGTTTGTTGCTTGGCTGGTGTTGTGCTAGCTCCCGCAACTTCTTTCTGTTATTCTTTTCTTTCATCTTCTAATGAAGTTTGCGCAACTCATGATTAATCAAAACTTGCACAATTCTTTCCCAAAAACAAAGGGCCCAACAAGCGCATTATTCACACAGATCCAATAGATTCAAGCACTAATCATACCAACATAGATCAGATCTAGAATTCATTCATATTATTCAACACTAAGATATCAAATTCGATAATTCTAAACATATATCAGTGCACTAAGAATTTAACCACATAAACAAGAGAACAACCATAAAGCACTAAGAAACCACAACACGGGGTATACATGGTTCAACCCCACCCTGGGGCTACGTCCACTAACTCTTCTTATTTAGTTCTTTTTGTCAATCTTCTACATGCACAGAGCCATGATATATTACTCCACAGAGGACAGGAGAACTGTGCGCACTTCGCTAGATCCTCCTTCCCTGAGTTACAACACAAAGCCTCTTCACAATCTCTTACAATCATTTGCACTTAGCTTTGCAAGTTCTCAACATAGCATGCACAAAGCACTTACAAGTTGCACTTAGTACAGTGTCTAGCCTCTCTTCGATCACATAGATCAAACTACTTCCTACATCACCTAGCTTTCTATTTATACATTACAAAAAGGGCCTAAACATGGGTAAACCCATGGGCCGACATCCCCATACCCGTTACATAAGCCAAAAACCCAAAAATCCCTAAAAAAGGTCCGAGATCCCGTTATCTCCGCTTCAACTTGTGCTCCGCCTTCAACAGCCTGTCGAAGTCCCAAAAGTAGTTCAAACATGACCAAGGATCCTCACAACTTGGTCAAGGGCCAATAGGCCCCCAACACTCACTTGTGACTCGTCTCAAGTCACTCTGGTTTGGGTAGCTCTGCTTCAAAAAACTTGAGCTTCTTCGACCTGTTGCTGCGCCACGACCTCCTGCTCGGTGAAATATTGGATTAATGCTTTGTTGACAGGTCCCTCTGAGCGTTGTTCAGCGGTAGTGACAACTTTCTCCAGTTTTTCTCCTCATCCTTCAATCTCTACGAATAGTTGGCAAGCCTCATCCTGTATTGGTTGGAGCCTATGGGTCACTTCCATGACTTTGACCTGAATGGTGTGGACCTGCTGCTGAGTAGTGCGTTGTTCTTGGGATCTCTTCATCCTCTCAACGGCTGACAGGGGCTTCAATTGCGCCTGTACTATTTCTTCTTTCTTCTTTGCCTCCTAGAGTTGTGACTCCAATGCCTTCAGTTCAAGATCCTCGGTGAGTCTCTCATAAGTCTAGGCACTGCGATCACTTAGTTGTTTACATTCCATGGCAAGCACCTTGATTCTCTCAACTATGCTTCAAGCAGTTGCTTCTCTTTGATCTTGTACATTCGGCAGAGTGTTGGGAATTGTTCATATCTCTAAGACTTATATTCTTTGTTGAAGTTGTTGGATAGCTTCCACGAGCTGCACTACTTGATGCTCCACTTGGTCTTCTGCCTTTGGCTCTAAGCCCGTCGCAGAGCAAAGTGCTATGTCGACTGCTTCTTTGACTCCAAGTTGCTTTGCGAGAAACTACTCTTTCTCCTGCTAGAGCTGCACTTTCTCCTCTTCAAACTTGGTTTGAAGTTCATCCTTCTCCTTTTGTGCAACCCGGAGTTTCTCTACCATTTCATCTTGGGGTTGTTTCAGAGCCATTGTGGCCTGGTATTTTTAAGCTTGTGCTCGATGAAGGTGAGCTTCGGTCACATCAGCTAGTATGCGGAGTTCGGTAAGCTCATCTCCCAACTCTGGTTCTTCTGATGGCGGGGGCACAGTGGATACTGTGCGACTGGATTGAAGGGCCTGTTCTACCCCTCTGAGTTCAACCTCGATCCTGTCATACATATCCTCATGCTTGGCTTCATGTTTCTGCAATATGTACTATGAGGCATCTTCTACAGCTACGATGATGAATTCGAAGTCATTTATAGTGAGCAAATTCTGCATCTTAGTCAAGGTATCTCTGGATTTCTTTTGGGAAGTGGGTTTCATTGAGGAAACCTTCCTCTTCTTCAAGGGATCAGACTTATCAACAGGATCCCTAGGTGATGTTACTTCTCTATGCTTCTGCTGATATTATTTTCCATTGGTCTCTTCTTGATCTACTTCGTCATTACCCACTTGGCCAGGTGATACTGAGTAGTTTCTTCCGATATGCTTCTCAAGTTTTGAACCTCTTTGATCTTCTTCCTTCTGCTGGGTCCAGAGGGATCCTTTGCTTCATGAGTGGTCTCCAGGTTGTTGATTAGTTGAGGGTCTGAAATTTCTGCGGGGTCGGCGGGGATGAGGAGCTTTGTCGACCAGTCCTTGGTTATCTCTTCGAGTTCCTCCTCTGTGAGCTTGTAGTATGACTGAAGTTCTTCTTTATGCTCATCTGTTTGTGTGGTGATATAAATGAAGTGCCTATATGCACGAAAATTCATGCGGGGTCAGAACCGATGCAGGGTGTTTGGAATCATGCATAGCCCTCTTCAGTTGGAGATAATATGTATTAAATACTACATTCGACTTCCATTGTTTTCCTATATCACTCGAGTACCGGAGCATGGTGAACTTCGTAGCAAGCGGCTCAAATGGCTCAATGTCCGGGAAGGTCATGCCTTCCAACATCTCCCAAGCGGTAAATGCGATGAGGATTAGGAGCCAGCTAAAGTGGAACTCATAGCCCTGATCTTAAGCTTCGTGACAGTCTAATTCCAGCTGGTTGACCAATTACTTTGCCCAGTTCATCTAGATTCCTTATACACATTTCCTGGTGAGGTCAACAATGAATCCTGTGACCTATGTAGGTCGGTTCTTTCTCACAAGCTTTCCTCTGATCAGCTGGAAGGCCAGGTGCACTACGTCATTCTGGATGGAAGCTACCTTGTATCCTTGCGTTCCCTTTTCTACATCGCGATATGTGTCTTTGATCTTCTGTGCCAATGCACGACCTGTAGACTTCCTTAGGTATAAGTCCCACAGGTTGGGTTCCTGCATGCTCAATCTGGTGATCCTATGGATCAGCATTAGATCGACTGTGATGCGTCAATCTATCCATAGGTAGCCACCATGGTAGCGCAAGATTAGGAACTTAACACAGGCATTAACCTCATCGTGCCTTACAAAGTGTGGAATATTCATTACATTCAAGAGGGTAGACTATGCGAGGTTCATAGTCCATGGCTAGGGGATTATTTTCGAGTTCTTCCCCTTCGTCCTGGTCAAGTATTTGTAAGGAGCGAGCATACTATGGTTCTTGCGGTCTCCTAGGTTGAAGTTGTTGAAATTCAACATCGCCATATTATCCTGGTGCATTCTAACTACACGTATCCCCTTTGGGAGGTACGCAGTAACCATCATGTAATCAAAGTACCTCAGGACACTATCACGACTCACTGTGCCAACCAGAGGCGGGATGTAGTCGGGTAGGATGGTCGGGATTAACTTCACGTTCACTAGGTCATCTCTGTGCTTGGTTCAATTCTCTATTGACAGTCGGGATGGTCTGGATATGCGAGAAGTCGACGAAGAGGCTTGTACTCCTCTCGTTGATGACGCTTGAATACCTACGGACATTACTTTTTCGGCCATGAGATCAATGAGAACTTCTTTGATATCTTTCTCTGTGGCGTTGAGCTCGTCTGACATACATGCTCAAGATCAGATAACTCGGGTGGATGAAAGAGTGTGCAATGAAATGGAAAAAGTGTTGATCTCAATAAACATAGTGCGGTAGCAATGATTTGTCTTGGATACAATTCAAAAAAGTGTTCTCGGTGCAACAGTCGACGGACTAAGTAGACACGATGTAACGGATCTCTCCAACGGATGAGAGGCCTTCATCAATGTGGTTTTGTCCATTGCGGCATGGTACCAACGGTCTAATGGTGAGTCTTCGGGCCAGTACTGTTGTTCTAACCATTCGGGGCATCAGTCTAACGGTTATAATGCATCCAATGGCTATATCTCTTTTCCATGGAGAAGTTCTATGTTGTGTTGTTCTGATATCCTGGCGAAGTTCCAATCTTACAAACCTTCCTTCTGTGAAGTCTCCTCTGGAACCTTCTGTAACTTTTCTATCTTTTCTCTCTTCTTACTAAGATTTCTAACCTTCTTCCTGGTGATCTTCGTCTCAGTATTATTCTTTCCATTATGATTCTTATCTCCTTTTGGCATAGTAACTTCACATTGTTGATATTCTTTCATAGGGTTAGAGAGTAATACTTCTTCTCTATGTGGGTTAGGTGTTCTACTCGTCTGTGAGTCTGCTTGTGTTCTTTCAACTTCGACATCCAAGCTTCTGGTTCTAAGTAGCTTTGATCTATTCTCCTATTCTTCAATCAAGTGTGTTATCCTCCTAGTCATGAAATCTTTTAATTATTGCTTCTTCTGCTCTAAGACTTTCTCTTCTTTTCTTCTAGCCTAATCCTTTTCAATCCAAGGTTTTCCTAGTAATATAGAAAATGGGGTGATGTTCTCAAAAAATTTAACAACCTCAAAATCTTCCTCTGTCAAAGTTCCATGAGCACTCATAGATATATGAGCGAGTCTTCCACATAGGGTTATCAACTTTCCTCTAAATAATCCTATTCCTCCCAATGAAGGAATCATAGTAGGCTTTCCTAAAGTTTCCCAAGTTCTTTTTTTCATGATATTTACATGTGTTTCTTCATCGAGGACACAGTCAATGTCGAAGTCTCCTATTCTTTCTTCTATGCACTATTGTCCTTTGAATATCTCTGATAAGTTGATATTATTTTGATCATTTAAGGTTTCTTTCATTTGTAGCAAGAGATTCTCTGACTTTTTCTGGGGTTCTGCCATGGTCTCAGTTTCTTGACCTTCCTCGGGGTTCTCTTGTCTCATATTCATTCTTTCGATCTTAGCAATCATTATAGGGCAATCTAAAACTTCATGATCCATGGATTTAAAACAAAGACAACTAGGTATTCTACCAGGGCATTCATTAGCAAGATGTCCCGGTCTTCTGCAACTATAACAAAGAGTTAATCCTCTCTTTATTTTAAATGATCCCCAGCCTTTCCTGTACTGCGCACTAGGATCATAGTAGCTAACCTGCAAAACATTATTTGTAGGGTCCTACATCCATTTGTTAGTCCAAACATTCTTTCTATGCATAGGAATAACATATCTTTCACTATTTTTGTCAGATCTACTCATATCAAACCTTCTTTCATCTAGTCATGCCCTACTTTTCAAGCTAGGAAAAAATTTATCAAACATACCTAGATCCATACTTTTGAAACAAAAATTTCCACTTATCTTACCTTTTCAATCAAAAACTTTCACAGTTATTACCTTTATCAGAGAAAAATCTTTAAGATCTTACCTCTTTTCTTCAGATCTAACTTTTCTTCTTGGCTCAGAGCTTCATAGGTCAAGTAGAATACTGCACACTAGGGAAACAAATCTACGCACGGAGATTTCTCTTTTCTGTAGTTCCCAACAATCACAGTTTGTTGGTTTAGACTACTTCCTTTGACTATCTGATTTATTGAACTAGGGTTCATGTCTTTCGGGTTTCCAACAAATCCTCTAAAACTATTGGCCCCCCTGGTAAACCAGAAGGCAACACAGTACACTGAGTGTACTGTGCAGTCTCACCCAAGATAGCTTTAAATGGGTGGTCGTAAGACTCAGGTGTTTACAGCCTAGGATTGAGTATGAGATAGGGGATAGTTAATATGATCCATATACGACGAGTTGTGACTACAATTTACTAGTACTCATGGGGTTGCATCTATACTTCATGATTTAGTTCCCCGAACAACACAAACACATTCCATAAAAATGCATTAACTCATTCATTAAGCATAAGAATTAACTGTCGAAAGAAAAATAAAGACATACATGAATTCATCACATTACACAGATATTACCATGGTTCGCCCCCTTCTAGGCTATGTCCACAAATATTTGTCTCTTGGCTCTTTTATTATGGTAGTTCTGCATCTTCGACGTCGCGCGCTTATAATTCCCTCTGATGGGTAAGATCTGTATGAGGCGAACTAGATCGCACCAGGCTCCACATCCTGTGATATAATCCTCAGACCTTCCTCCTCTCCTCTGTTCTTATCTCAACATCTTACAAAATTGGTCCATAACCAGATTACATAACATATTAACTTGTGCATAGCTATGATAGAACATTACACAACTAAACTAATACAAAAGCGAATCAACCTCTCTATGATACCTGTGTATCTCTATTTGTATATATCGGGCTCTTCATCCATTTACAATGTATTACCAAAACCCTAACCCTACCGACATTAGGTCTTCCTCCCATGCTTGCGTGTTGTTCTTCCTCCAGCTGTCATTTTCCTTATGCACACTTTCTTTCATGCGCACGTGTTATGTTACCTTCCAACTGTTACTTTCGTTTATGCATGCTTTCTTTCCCACGATCATCCTTATTTTCACTTTGGCCTGGTGCCAACAGGACCACAACACTGACATGTGACTCGTCCTAAGTCACCTAATCCTTTTGAGCTTCTTTGATCTCCTTGGTGATCGTCTGGAACTTTTCCTTGAGATATCCTTCTTTTGTCAGTTCCTGTGCAGTATTTTCCTTGATGGTGTCTACTACCTGAATTACCACTTCATTGGTTAGCAATCCTACACATTTGGTCTGGGTCTGTGCTATCTATGTTTTAGCTCCTTTTACTTGTGCGAGTATTTCTACTACCCATTCCTGTAGTGGCTCTATTTGAGCATGCGCTCCTATTTCTGTGTTTACGCAGTGATAAGTTTTTCATGCATCTTCTTTATTTTCTGCGTCCCTTTGACTCGTTCTAGGATTGGTATGGTCTTCTGACTCTATTTGAGTTCTTGGATCATGGCATTGATCCTTTCCTCTTCCTTGTCCCAACGTTGGACCTGTGGATCCTCCTCCAACCTTGTCCAAAGTTGTGTTGCTTTATCGAGAAATTCAACTGTTGCGCTAACCTGTTGTTCCATCTCCTGCAGTTGTGTTGTTGCTTCCTACTTCCTTTTCTCCTTCACTTCCAGTGGAGTGGTTGGTGTGAGATATTCGCAGAGATTCTCGATATCCTTCTGATATTGATCAATTGTCTGCGCAATCTGGTCAATATTTCTTGCGACCTAGAGTTTATTCCCTTGCACAGTGCCTGGGAGTTTCTCAAAAACTCCTCCCACTCTTCATTTGAGCTCATTCCTACGTTCTTTTTCCTCCTGAGTTTCGAGCTTGGCCTGCTCACAGAATTTTTCCAACGCCTGGTGCTTCTTTGTTGTGTGTTGTAGCTCAACTAAGTTTTTATGTGCACGAGAATATACCTCATGGTCAACACTAATCTGCAATTTGTGTAGTGCCCTTTATGGCATCTATGTCAAGACTAGTTGGATGTGGTCCAAATCCTTCAGGGATGTCTGCCCCATGATTTCATCCATGCGCAGCATTCTAGGTTTGATGTAAATCGTTGTGTTTGTGTGTGGCATGGATTAGATTGGGTCTCATTCTTCTACCTCCACTCATTCTTTGGTCTGGATTGTCGATGGATCTATGCCTCTGTTGTTGCTTGTTGTCTGTGCTTCCCCAAATTTCTTGAGGAACTGTCCCATTTATGCCACCTCTATTTGCAGTTTATCTATGTGATGCGTTGCATGATCGAAATATTTTGTTAAGCAATCCTGGACCATTTTGGCGATCATTTCGTTGTCATCCTCTATGATCGTGTAGTCTGGCGAGGCTCGTTGCACCTTAGATTTCTTGCATGCACCTCCTGCCTGTGCGGTTGGCCTCTTATTTCTCCCTGTTTCCTGTGTGATGGGGTTTGGGGCAGACTCTTTTTCTTCCTTAGCTTGTTTTGGTTGTCCATTGGTTGTTTGTGTAGTCTCTTTCCTCCCCTTATGGGCCCCTGTCTGCTTGGACCCTTCATCTTCCTTAGACAACTTGCCTAGGCTCGTTCGTGGTTTCTTGGGCACTTGGATTTCTGAAGGTTGTGTTTTCGTCTGTTCTGCCTCTCCTTATGTTGTTGTTTCCAGTACTTCCCAGGTAATGGTTTGGATCCTCCATTCATCAGGCCATTCACTGATGACCATGTCGATATCACCCTCTGTGATGTAGTAGCACATTCGGAACCACTGTTTATCTGGGCCCTACCTTGGTTGTATCCACATTGTCTATCTTGTGCCCTAGAAATTGGCGATGTTTGCATATCGCGCGATAGCCTCTAGTGTTATTATCCATGATCGGCTAATAGCTTCCTATATATCTCATAGGTATGCTTTGAATATGACCTGGTTCTCCCTCATATGCATGGCCTGTGGCCCGGATATCAGTAAGAGGTATCTTGCTCCCTTTGGCTGTGGTCTGGTGAAAATATCACATACCCTGGCTCTCGCCATCCCATGAAGTCTATTATAATAATCATCCATGAGTAATGAAAATTTGTGCCTAGGTCCTGTGAATCCTTCCAGTTCTCATGAAACAGGTTCAATAGATATGGCGCCCATCTCATAAAAGTTCCTTCTGCACACTGAGTTGCAACTGCAATGACTTCTGCTGATACTTCCTCCTTGCAGCATTTTCTGAGCAATTTGCAAGCTAAGATCTATGTGCCCAGTTGTGTAGTTGTGTTGTTGATTCATTTGATTATAATGCTCCTCGTCCCTCTGGCGGTTCCATATTTCTTCTTCATTTCTTCTTCCAACGCTTTCTCCTTGGATTTGTCATCCAGAATCAACGTGGGATCCATACCTCGGGTTGGTAACCCTGTGATTTGCGTGATAAGCTCAATAGTTATGGGGACAGGTTTGTCCATCCATATGTCCCCTCCATGTGTGACTTCTAACAACTTCTTGATGCATGTTGTCGCGTACTGACCACTGCCAAAATGTGGTAGCTTCAGCAAACCTAAGATTCATGTTATGTCCAGCCCAGTTGCCCATTGGTGTGGCTGGCTAATCATTTCTCCAAGTTGGTTTATGGTTATGGTCTACATGAAGACCCTCTCTACAAGTTCCTGGAACTTGGTTTCGTCTGATACGTCATGGTAGGAGTACTTGAGCTTCCCAACATGACCCAGTAACTCTGGTTCTACCTGTACTCCAGTTGGTATGCATGGTAAAATAATTTTTGCTGCATGTTTCTTACGAGGTGAGCTTGGTATTTGAATTTTGTCTTCCTGCTACGATGGTTGGTTCGAAGTTCCAGAAACTTTCAGTTGTTCCCCCATCATCAATTCTAGCCAAGCCGAGGCATTGGCACTGATCTCCTCTGTTGGTTGATCTGAGATGGTTGTTTTTGGCTCGGCTGGTTGCGCTGGTGCTTCCAGATTTCATGTTGTTCCATTAACTTCCATGGTTGCTTCGGTGCTTTTTGGCTACACTTCCTGTTGGGTTTCCCCTTCCTTGTTCTTAGGCACCTACGTTGCTACTAGCATATCCACTTTCATGGCCTCTACTTGTGGATGCTAAATTTCTTCCAGTATTGGTGTAGAGTTTACCGGTATCCTCTCGGGGGATGGGATTTCATCAATGTCGATGATCTCCGGTTGCTGTTGTTCGTTCTCTTCTAGTAGGTCTCATGACCTATTTTGTACCCTGTTTGGTTTGGTTATCTGACTTGCTTCGGTGGGATTTGGTGGTGCCATAGTAATGATTGTCGAATGTTTGCTAAGTTCGAATAATTTCTTGGAATTCTATGGTCTCGCTCTGGTCATTTCAGCTGCTATTGTTCTCGCTCTGTTCTCCTTTCGTGAATAGACAAGTCGCTCTTGTGCTCATGTCTTGTATGGGTTGGTCAAGAATCTTGTCGAGGACGTGTCCTCCATTATGTGTTTAATGCATCATAACTATGGTTTCAATGCATCTTCGATGGTTTCATACTTTCCATTACGTTTTCTTTTTCGTCTTCTGTTGGTGTGTTTAATGTGATGTCCCATCGATCCTTGTCGTCCTTTAATTCCGCTTAGTGTTGTTTTGTCATACTGCTTTTCCTGACTTTTCATTTCCCGCTTGTTTTTCCTCTGTATGTAACCATTTTTCGTTCCTTTGCCAAATTCGTATTTTAAATGTCATGTGGCCTTTCTTCTGTCTGGTGTGTTGTGCGCTTTTTAGTCTTATTGCCTTTTTGTTCTCTGTTTGATTCTAAATAATTTTATTTTATTTTTTACTACACGGTGGGTGGTCGAATGTCCTTGTACAGCTTCAGTTGGCTCCCATTGATCATTCCTATGAGTTCTATGATTGCTAAATCTCTTAATTGTAGAAATCCTCCATCTATGACATATTTTACCTCGTAAGGTCCTATCCAATGCATCCTGAGCTTCCCCGAGTGCTGAAACAACTTGTTGTTGTAGAGAAATATTAGATCTCCTTCCTTAAGCATTTTCTTCTTGATGTGTCGGTCATGCCAAGCTTTGTCTCTGGCTTTCTACACTTGTTGATGGAACCCTGTCTGGATTCGGTCTTCCTCCATTGATAATAATTGATTTAATCTTTCATGTACTGCGTTGGGTTCTGTCATCCGTGTGATAGCTGCTACGCGTAAGTTGGGTACTAAAAATTCTAATGGAACTACTGCTTCTTGGCCATAGACTAGCTTGAATGGTGTCTTCCCTGCCAACGTTTTGTATGTGGTCCTATACACCCATAGTACTGCTGGTACTTTAAGGTCCCAGTCACCTCTATTGAGATTACAGATCTTTGTTAGTGCATTCTCCAAAATTTTGTTGAAGGCTTCTACTGTGCCATTTGCCCATGGGTGATAAAGTGTACTCTTATGGTGGTGAACTTCAAACTCTTCCGTCAGTGCACAAATGGTTTTGTTTATGAAGTGTGTGCCTTGGTCGCTCATCAACACTCTTGGGCCCCCAAATCCAGTGATTACTTGTTCAAACAAGAAGTGTGCAATTGTCTCTACGCTACAATCTTTTACTGGTGCAGATTCCACTCATCTGGTTAGGTATTCCATCATGGTAATAATGTATCTTGCCCCTGTTATTCTAGTTGGTGGGTTAACTGGTCCCACAAAGTCAATTGCCCATTTATCAAAGGCACATAGTGTTACTTTTGGTCATAGTGGCATCTCATCCCTTCTGTTAGGTTTTCCTACCCTTTGACAGACGTTGCATCCCTGACAATAATCTTTCAAGTCCCTGTGAATCATTGGACACCATAGTCCTACATGTAGCACCTTCTGCATGGTAGCTTTTCCTGCATAATACCCTCTTGAGATTCCCTTGTGGGATTTTTCTAACACTCTTGGTCGCTCGTGAGTTAATATGTACCTTCGCAAGATGTTATCTGCGCCCATTTTGTATAGGTGTCCTATGATCAATTGATAGTCGGTTGCGTTGACTACCAGGTTCTTCTTCTGCATGGTGGTATATTCTTGTGGTGCAGTACATGTGCTTAAGTAGTGGACAATCTCTAGGAAGTAGTCATCAACAATTTGTACTGAGAATAACTATGCATCTGGAAACGTGTCTTCTAAATTCATAGGTTCTTCTCCATTTGTGACTCTGGATAGGTGGTCAGGTCCTGCATTCAGTTTTCCTAGTTTAAATATTACTTCAAAATCAAATTCTTGAAATAGTAGTAACCATCAACAGATTCTCCCCCCCCAACATTGGCTTGTTGACTAGTTATTTCAGGGCTGAGTGATCTGTAAACATCTTAAAGTGTTTTCCCAATAGGTGATGTTTGAACTTCTGTAGTGCGTAGACCATAGCTAGGACTTCTCTTTCTTTCATGTTATAGTTATGTTCCGAGTCAGATAGATTTATTCTTGCGAACGCTATTAGATAATCCAATTCTCCTGCTCCTGGATGTGCTAAGATAGCTCCTAGCGCTATCGTTGATGCATCTACATGCACATGGAATGTCTTTTCCCAGTCTGGAAATACTAATATCGATGCGGTAACCATATTTTCCTTCAGGGTATCTAGACCATGTTGACAATCGTTGTTCCATTGATACTTTGTATCCTTCCGTAATAGTTTTTCCATTGGGGCTGTGATCTACGCATATCCTTTGATGAACTTCCTGTAGTATCCTGTGTGCCCTAAGGTTGCTCTTAGCTGTCGGACTGTTTTTTGTGTTGGTAAGTTAAAAATGAAAACGATCTTGGCCGGATCCACTAATAAGCCTTGTTTGCATACTATATGGCCCAATTGTATCCCAAACATTGTTCCAAATATGCATTTCTTGATGTTCAGTGATATCTGGCATTGTCTACATATTTCTAGTATCAGTCATAGCATTTCCACATGGTTTTTTAGCAGACTGTAAATTGTCTAGTCATCTAGGTATACTTCAAGGAACTGATGGATGAATTCCTTCAATGCTGCGATGATTACTCTGGCGAATATCACAGGTGCATTCTTCAGTCCAAATGGAATGACTGTGTACTTATAAGATCCCCATTCTGTCGCAAACGTGGTCTTGTGTCTGTCTTCTTGTGCTATCTTAATCTGATAGTAGCCTGAGAATCCATCAGTGAATGCGTAAGCTTCATGTCCCCCCACATTCTCTAACACTTCATCCGTGAATGGTGTAGGGAATGGGACATGTAGGCATGCATCGGTAAACTTCCTCAAGTCGACACATATCCTAATCCCTCTTCCTTGTTTCTTTTTCTGCACAACCATCGGGATTATCCATTTTGATTCCTCAACTGGTTCGATGATGCCAGCTTCGAGCATCCGATCAATCTCATCTTTAAATTTCTATTTATATATGGGGTTCAGTCTATAGAGTCATTTTCTTATAGGTCTCGCTTCAGGTTTGAGTGGTATCTTCATCTCCCCCAGTTCTTCTATTATACCCTTCATCTCTATAAATGTTGTGGGAAAAAGGTCGCTATATTCATGCAACAATTAGGTGATGCTTTCAATTGTTTTCTCATCCCAGTAGTCTCCAATCCTGGCCATTTTGGGCTACTCGATTGTCCTGATGTTAACTTTCTTTACCTTAATTGGCGTGTTAATGACTTCTGATTCTATGGGTGGTGCTTCCACATCTCTTTTGCCTTCTACTTCCTTGATCTGAACGTCGCATGGCTCATCGTCATCTGGTGCTTCCTCCTGTACATGATAACATGACAGTAGCCCCTTGCTGTCTATTTATTTCGATGTTTCTCTTCTGTGATAAATTATGTTTCTGCTTATTCAATGAATATTACTCCTCTGATTCGTTTGAGTGTTGTGTCTATGTTGGGGTTCTCATGCTCGAATGAGAAAGTGATTGTGAAGTTGTTTTGCAATGTCCTCCACGTTGTATTTCCTTTGCACAATTCTTGGTCTATGTACTAGTTCGCTGGTATGCCTTCTAAAGTATGTATGAAGTGATGAGGCCATTCCTATAGTGGTGTCATTTTCTACAACGTTTTGCACTTCACCAAGTGTTTTGCTGGTGCCTCTTGTCCTTGGTATTTATGTTGTTTGTTGTATTCTTGTTTTGCGCTGAACCATATGCGCAGTAGTTGTTTACATTGATACCAGTCTGTAATGGTCTCTTTATGTGAACCCCACCATCTTGGCGGTGTGGCCTTGAGTGCTAGGTCAAGTGATAACAATCACTAGTTTTCTAATACTTCATCTTCGTATTGTGTCAAGAATGTTTCCAAATCATTTAGTCCATGGAAACTGGGTGGTGCTCTAATTGTTTTGCCTACCCATCTTATTGCACGGTCTATTATTGCACATCTTCGCATGGATACTTCGTGTAGTCTCTGCTGCAAGTTTTCTAGCCTGTTGTCTGAGTCTGTTGCGCATGAAGTAATGCTCTGCCAACTGAGTATCCCGTCTGCAGTTGGTTTTACGTAATCCTCATCATGCACAGTTGTTATGTACAACTGGCCAATTTCCTCTAAGTCTAGGCAAGTGGGTTCTACGAACCTCTCCCCTTCCAATGGATCTAGTGGTGCTATGACCCTGTACTCTCTGGATTCAAATGTCATTTTCTTGGTTTTAAAATTGATTATGGTGTGGTTTTCAAACACCCAATCCATACCAAGAAGTGTCGAGTAAGGTGTTATTCCATCCACTATTTCGATGACTTCAAAGACTACTTTAGTGCGCACTGCATCAATATCTACGGTCACTCCTTTCAGTCTACCTATTGGTAGGACTCTATGTTAGTTTGCTAGTTTTAATTGGACATTTGATTATCCTAGTGTTGGCTCTCCCATACATTGTCAGGTCTTCTTGGGTAGCACATTCACTTCATATCATAAGTCTAGTATGATGTCTCCCATGTTGAAATATCCAATGTTAACATTTAGTATAAATCCGCTACTTGTTCTTCTTCTGGTGTGTAGGTGATTGACGGTTTTTGGTTCTAGTTTTTCATCCGTCTTGCTGCTACATTTATCTAATATATTTTGCAATATTTTCACAGATGAAGGATCACTTAATACTTTCATGAATGATTGAAAAAAGTCTTTGATTTTACTTACTTGTCCCTTGGGCTGCATTCTGTTGGTATGATCCAGTGATGGCGGTATCTCATATTCTAGAGCATCCTTGAATGGTTTCATAGTTGAAGTCGATGATGTGCCCTCCTTTTGAAATTCTTGTCTGGCTTCCTTAAAAGTCTCCTTTTCTTTTGGTGCGTCGAATTGCTTTCTTGGTTCAGTTTTCTTCTTTACCCATTGGTTCTGTGCTGGTTCCTGTCAAACTGCGTAATTTCCTATTTTCGTTCCTCCATGACTGACTATATTGATGTTTCATCCGTCATCCCTAGCTTTGACTGAAATCCACTAGACATTCTGATTGTTCTAGTTCCTCTTTTCTTCAATGTTTACTAGTAGTGTCGAACATTCCTTTGTATCATGGTGTGATGCGCGCCAATACATACAAGTTGTTGGTGGAAGTGGACATTCTTGTGCATAATGTCCTAGTTACTGAAAATTATGACATGTGATGGGTCCTCTACCGCGTCTGAAGCCTCCTCTCACTCATCCTCCTCCTCAGTAGCTTGCTCGATCACCTCTCAGCGCATTATACTGTGGTGCCTAATTATATTGTGTGGTATTGTACTGTGGTTGCATGTTGATGTAAGGTTGTTGCGTGGTATTGTATTGCGGCTGCATAGTATTGTATGGAGCTGGGGCTTGATTGAACTATGGCGCTGTTTGTCCACTCATCATTTCGGCCTATACCCTATATGCATCTGATGTTCTTTCCCGCATCAGCTCCATATTTCTACAATCTTTATCGTCGTGGCCTACTGACTTACAAAAGGTGCAATACGAATTCTTCGAAACGGTCTGGTTTTTTTGCATCATCGTGCAGTGATAAGGGTCGTGACCCAGTTTCTTGCATGTTTCGCACCATAATCCTCCATGTGGTAGAGGATTTGGCATACCTATTTCCATATATTGTGCGAATGTTGGGCATTTGTTCTTGTGGTGTCCTTCTATCCTGCATGCGGTGCACCAAACGAATAGTCATTTGTCCTTATTCTTATTTTGGTTCAGCTGAATATGTTAGATTCTTCAAATCCTCCTTCAATTCCTCAATAGCTGGGTCCGTCTGCTGGTATTGGTTCTCTTCCAGTTGCAAGTGTTATAACCCTAAATTGCACCACACATGCTTACCTGGCATCAGGCCAACTCATATCCCTTCTTTGCCAAAACTCTGTTGAACAACTCTTTGAAAATCCTCTTGTGTAAAGGCCCACACACCCTAACCCATTATTGCACACGTGTACACGCTGGCTGACTCACAATAGCCCGCGTGTACCTACAAAAGCACGGAAAAAGGAAAGTTTCCGATGGAACAAAAAGCTATGGGTGAGTTAACTGAAACTCTCGGCCATGCATGGATGAGGGTTCATCCAAAACCCTAGCTCCTTCTAGCCTATAAAAGAAGGGGTAGGGGTACCATTTGAAAGAGGAAAAAATATAGAAAAGAAACTCTACCCATTTACATAATCCATTGTCCCAACCCTTTATCCTTTCCTCATGCCAAAGGAGATTTAACACAAATAAGTTGAAGGACAGAAGAAGAGGATCCTAGGATCAGGTTCAAGGAGCGGTGGCCAGTCTCAGCTTTTGTAAGTTGATTCACTTTAAATAATAAAGAGAATGCTTTTCCCGTCCCAATTCATGAATTGTCTAAGGTTTAATTAATTTATGCTTGATTTCTAACCCTTGAGTATAGAAGTAGCATGCATGCATAGTTGTTGTTTGTCTTGAGTGCAGGTCATCTTTGGAAGGAGCATTGCGAGCAAGTAGTCAAGCACAACGGAGGATCGACATCGAACATTGGTAATAAGGTAGGTGGTCCTTTTCCATGCATCTACTGAGAAAAAGGGATTTAAATCTTGGGATGTAGGTAAAAAATTAGTTTCTATTCGGTCAAATCTGCATGCAAAGTCCAACCCTAATTTGCTAGTCCGTAGGGTGTTTTTCCCAACAACAGAATTGTTGACCATACTGGGGAGAATACTCTTTAGGGTTCCTTGATTTATTTAAGTTTTTGGGTAGTTTAAAGATTAGGTTTTATGTTTTTTCTTTGCCTGTCTTTTCTTTTTCTATTCGGTCTAAGTTAGCAGGGAGTCTGGTTTTCCATACCAGCTTTCCCTGACTTTTGCTTGACTGTATTTTTCGGGACACACAGAGGTACACACGGCCTACAGAAGGCCTGAACACATGTACCCGCGCCCTATTATCTCACAGCCCGTGTGTGAACGCTAGCTGTAGAGATAGCAGTAGCGTGTAGGATTTTAGAGAACCTTAGAGGCAATCCTCCTCTTCCCTGTCAGAATCACACATTCTCAAGGGGGTTTTCTGGAATTCTGTCTGAGTCTTGTTTGCTTCCAGTCCTATCTTAGATTGTTTTTTCTTTGCCTTATTATTTTTTCTTGCATTATTTGTTTTTCTATTAGAAAGAGCATCCAAGCCTTCAAGGGATCCTGGTTATCAATACCAAAGGTCTCTTCCTGGTCTGGTCTGTCTGTTTTCATATTTTTTTTTAGAGTTTAGATATACATGCGGCCTATACAAGGTCAGCTTGCGTGTACACGCCCTCTGTCTCTGTTCAGCACGCGTTTGCACGCGTGCTATTTGAGTGACAATCGCGTGCTTGTACATGATACTTTTTGTTCAGGGTGGGGAAGTCATCCCCTCCTTTGATAAGAAGTATTCCTCTCAGGTGTTTGAATCTATGTTTGAACAGTCAGTAGCTTAGGCTTCATCTTACCCTTAGCCTACTTTTTCTCAGTTAAAAGTTGACAGAAAAATATAAAAAAAAAAAAAAATTGTTTTATGGTTTTTAGACAAGCGTGAGAGTCATGGTTTTTTCAATTGCCTTTATTTGATTCTTTAATATGATTCTTTGCGATCTGCGCTTTAAGCCAGAATTTTTTTTCTTGGTTTTTTGCTTGTCGGTATTTTCCCTTTCTTGCTTTACTAGCACTTAAATAAATAAAAAATCTCTTTCATTTTCTTCTTTAGTTGAAGAGTGTACTTTTGCATCATTAGCTAGGGAAAATTATTTTATTTCGTAAGTTTTTGCAGTTCACTTAGATCATAAGTAGCTCGTAGTCGAGTGAAATTCCTTTGAGTTTGTTGTTCAAAATCTTAGAAAAATTAAAAATCTTTCTTTTTGAAAAGTTGTAGAACTTTTGCATTTAGTAAAAGTTTTTTTTTGTTTCCAGCTTTTTCATTCATTTTCTACTTTCGTCTTTTACACATCATCAGTTTCACCCTCATACCCCTTGACGTAAGACAAAGCCATAAAAGCAATGCTAATTTTAAAATCTACTAGACTTTTATATTTGTAGGGTTCACAAACTAGTTCAGGACTAGGGCCTTGGATTAGGTTGGAGAGGAAACTCTTCAAGGCCATTCAAAACCAAACATTAGAGTCTGTGATAGGGAGTGTCTAAGTCCAGTTTCTTGGAATTTATCCGGGACCCCCCTCTAACACATGGGATAAACACGAGGTCGTGTGCGGAAAGGTAGCGGAGATAACCCCTCCAAAGCCAGACCAATCGTAGTGGAGAACACATATAGAGGGCTTGTTTTGGGATTCTGTCGTTTGCATTTGCCACGGGGCTTCGTGGGTCTCAAATCTATTCGAGGTCCTCAGTTGTCTTTCGTACCATTTGCTCTCGATACCCTTGACAAGTTTCGGGCTCGATACCCTTCTCATTGTGGTCTACCCGACTTTTGACTGTACCCGCTTGGTGACTGTTCGCGTGCTGGCAACCTAGTTGCCAATCTTTTTAGGGACATACACATGTGACTGCAGGGGTATACCGTGGAACCTAGGACAGACATTGGGTCACGCTTTGCAGATTATACCCAGAGGGTTCTTCCGTGTTCGAGTTGCACTTGCACCGGTAAGTTTCTCTAGTGTTGGTTGTTGTAACTGTTCTTCCAAATAGTTTAGTGATTGCTTGTCTTATCTCTTAGGGGATTCTTTTTAGTGTGTGTTACTTTTGAACGTTTAGAATACCTTAGTGTTTCTTGGATCTTCTCACACAGTGGAGGATCTCGAGCTCCGCCGATCATGAAGGCTTTTTGGCCTGCGGCCGATTACACTAGAGCCACCCCCGCCACCATTAAGGCGGAAGCTAGACCAACAAGGGTCTTTTGAAGCGACCGGGTTACAAACCTTTGTGCCCGAACAACTCTCGGAGGAATCAACCGTTTTGGACCTTGAAGCAACCGCTCTTGGCTCGGTTGAAACCCCAACCACTGATATCTTGGCACCGTTTATTGTACCAATCCAATTTCACGAACGCCAAACATTGCCTCACACAGCAATGGAAACAAATGTTGTTACTCCTTCTGGGAATTCTTCAATTCCCATCACAGTTTCCACCACAGGAGAGTCATCTCCTAACCCACCGTCGTCGGTCCAAGCCACCATGGTCTCGGCCAAAACTATGTCGCACAGTGGAACAAACCCATCTATGGCAGCGACCACAACCCCCTTCACACCTAGTGCGACAAGCCCTCCATTTTCATATGGTATGCCTAGTTCGGGTACAAGTCCTATACTAACCTACTCCACTTTACAGACTTTGGGTTTGGGGGCAGGGAGCTCTAGCACTCCTCTGCAAGGTCACCTTGGGGGCACTCCTGTCCATTTTAACACTTTTCCTTACGCAGGAGGTCACATCCCTCCTTCGTACCCTTTGCTTGGTGGTCTGCACCAACAATCCGTCGAGCAACCTACACACAATAGTTTATTTGGAGCGGGGAGTCAGGGACCACCGTCGCATAGTATGCCGATAGGTTCGACACCATTTTCTTGGAACGAAACGTTTGGTAACAACACATTCTCGTCAGTTGCTTTCCCGACTGGGGGAAACTCCATTTTTGGACAATCTACTCCTGCGCAGAGTACTATTCCTGCACAAGGGGCACACACAAAAGGACCTTGGAATTCAGGACAAGGATCCGTTCCCTTCTCCAGAATGTCGTTCTGGGGTAATTCTTTCCACAGTCAATGGAACCCAGGACAGACTACTATGCCTCTCCCTGTAGGACCGACATGGGGTAATCCTTCCCAAATTCCTTCGAATACAATGCATGCCCAACACTCTATGTCCTTTTTGGGAAATCAGCCGATGATGTCTCCACAGATGCAAAATCCTTACGCTGGTCAAGGCCATGGTTTCTACCAGAATCCAGGCCAGCAGCCAAACTTTTCCTAGCAACCTGGTGCTAGTCAAACTCCAGGACCCTTTTTCCCAGGTTATCAGCAGCAACCCAAACTACCATTCCGAGCGACTTTACACTTGCCAGATTTGACAAGGTTGTTAAATGATCCTATTTGTCACAATCCACGTTGGCCTTCCTATGCTGACGAAGTTGCCTTTGGACATTCCAAAGTTCAAGGCCAAGCCTAATGAAGATCCAGGTGATCATGTGACTACCTTTCATCTTTGGTGCTCATCTAACTCATTGAAAGATGACTCCATACAGTTGTGATTTTTTCAACGTACTCTTATTGGGAGGGCCACGGAATGGTACATCGAGCTCGATCGCTCAAGATACTCTTCTTTTGGCGAACTAGCGATGGCCTTCCTTAACAATTTCCAGTTACCTGTGAGATACGACGTTGGCACAGAGTTGCTCGCCAATTTTGAATAGACAACAATGGACCATATCTCTGATCATATCTGAGAGTGGATATGACGGAAGAGTTTAATCAAAGTACCAGTCCCACCAGCATTCCTGCTTGAGTGGTTCCTTAAGTCTTTGGTCCCACAGTTATCCAAAGACATTGCGACATCCAGAGTTTTTTCCGAGGAAGATGCCATCATGAGGGCTCAACAGTTTGAGCTCATCTACTTTCAGTCTGGTTTATTATACAACATCTTGCCAGATGTGCCACATTCGATACTGGATAAAACTAAACAGAGAGTTGGACCACATGCTGATGGTATTGTTGGTTTAGCACAAACCAAGCCCGCTGAGCAATTGACAAAGCAGTTGCAACAGTTATCCATACAACACACAACAGCCAGCCAAACTACTGCTTTGGATTCTCCCCCTACCCAGACGTCGGAAGTACACACCGTGTAGTCAACTAACCCAAAGGCCACCTAGTAGCCTGAAGGGAAGAAAAAAAAACGAAAGAAGGGTAAGGGGGATAAAAAACCCACTGATAATGTTGGCGGGGACAACACGGAAAAATGGAAAGAGAGGTATCCATGCAACTTGTGCACGAAAGACCACCCGACCCATCTTTTCCCTCGACTTGCAGAGGCCCAAAAGTTTGTCACACAGCAACAGCAAGCAGTGTTGACTAATCCCTTTCAACATGGGCAAAATCTAACTCAAGCCTCTACAAGCACAGAAGGGGGCAGCCAAGAAACCTGCCCGCCTCCAAACAATCCCTCATCCATGAACGTATATATCGTTAGGGGTGATGCTTTCATATCAACTAGAGCACACGACTATAGTAAACCAAGCGCTTCTGAGAAGGGTAAAGAAGATGATCTCCCATCTCTTCCTCTACAGATTGAGAATATGTTGGGAGAAACAATGACACGCATTCCAAAAGGTGCATTTAAAAAAGCTTCTCACAACCCAAACGTAAGGGCCGCCCAGAATTACTCTGTGGTGGAGGATTTATCACAAACCCCTTGTGAGATGTCTGCTTTGGAGGTCCTCCAAAGATGCCCTGCTCAAAGGAAAGCCTTGTTAGCCGCTTTCGGCTCTACTAAGACTTGTAATCCGGGCACCATCATGTTAGATACAACCGACTTAAAACCTCGTTTGCCTTACCACATAGCGTTTTATATAGTAGTGGCTCATCCCAGGAAAAATTTTACTCAGAATATCTTCCGCACGGTGGTCGACGAGGGTGCCTCGACATGCGTTATGTCATTAGCATGCTAGAAGGCCATTGGCCAGCCCGTTTTCTCTCCATCACCTACTATCCTCACCGCTTTCGACAGTCGTTCATTCCGACCACATGGTATCATTCCTTATTTCCCCATGAAGTTAGGAGGGAAGACCGTGTGCGTCGAGGTAGAAGTAGTCGACGCTCCCCTCGACTATAATCTTTTGTTAGGAAGGAGTTGGACTATTCTATGTAAGTTGTGGTCGCTACAGTTTTCTGGGTCTTTTTGTTTCCACATGAGGGTCGGATAGTGACCATAGATCAATTGTGTTTCTCCAGACCTGACCATTCACTGGGGGCATCCATGGTCCCCATGATTGATAATCCTCAACCAGGTGTCGTTAACGTAGGAGTTGGTTTGTGCCCATCCTTGATGGGTACCTTCGATTACCCACCTCCTCACGATGATATCAAATTTATATCTAATCACCATAAGGTTGAGATTTTTCAAGTTTCATCGTTTTGCACGACTTACTTTGAGGATCCTTGGATTCTTCCTTCCCCATCAGCCATGATGGATGAGACAAGGCACCCAGGCATGTCCATGCCCTTGTCTACCACTGAGGTAGTGTACTCTTTATTCCAGCAAGCTTCAGCTAACCCTGATCCGACTCCTGCACAAGAGTTAGATCCACTTCTAGAGCCTATTTGGGCTCAGGGTTCTCTCGCTAACATCGATTCATTAGACTTAGTCTTTCCTTCTGATGAAGAAGTAATCGAAGCAATGACTAGTCCGGATAGACCTTGGGAAGATCTTCATCACAGATCATATTTTCTCCCAGAGTTAAGCCGAATCGAAGCAGGAGAATTCACTGTTACCATGACGGGAGATCAGCCATGTCCTATTAATATCTTAGCTACGCAGGAAATTTATGCTGAGGGCAATATGGCGACTATCGCTGAAACTATACCCATCAACATCTCCCGAAACCATGGCGTCATAGACAATGTTTTCGTCGGAGCATACAGCTCCCCCGAGGAGATGCCAAGCATCGACCCACAAAGAGTCTATCATGAGCTAACTTTGTTGTTTTTCAAGCTCGCTTTGAGAT
>ML790563.1:59304-74597 GCA_009831015.1 Picea engelmannii
CTCCTTAAAGATGAAAAGATTGTCGAGTGACCTTGTTTCTTCACACTCGTTAAATTGGTCCAGAAGAACATTCCTTAAATGGGTCTCCTTTTAAGCCCTTTTCAGACCCTCTAAAAATGAAAAGATTGTCGAGCAATCTTGTGGCCTTTCATGCTCGTTAAACTAAAATTTGAAGTCACATCTGTCCAATGGTAGTTTACCCCTTTTTCGATCCGGATGGTCAACTGTACGAACAAAGGTATACTCTATCGAGTTTCCGTTCTTTAGAAGAGTACTCTCAGGTATAATTTTATCCCTTTTTCGGGCCTGAGGGACTAAACTTACGAAAAATAAACCCCCATGGAGTCCATAGTTAAGCTCTTTTCAGACTCCCTAAAATTGAAAAGATCATCGAGTGACCTTATTCTTTCACACTCGTTAAATTGGTCCAGAAAAATATTCCTGACAGAGTCCATAGTTAAGCTTTTTTCAGACTCCTTAAAAGTGAAAAAATAGCCGAGTGATATTGTCCTTGTCACACTCATTAAAATGGTTTTGAATCGACGTCTAATCGGTGCTAGTTTATCCCTTTTTCGAACCGACTAGACTATCTTCGAAAAAGGTACCCCAATGGAGTCTCCTTTTATGTTTTTTCAGACTCTCTAAATATGAAAAACCACCGAGCTTACCTTCTCTGGGCTCGTTAAACTTACATTGAATGACGTTACCATTGTGTGTTCTATCAACCGCATTTGCATACCTTATCCACCAGCCTTGTGACCGTTTGCTTCTGCATCTTAACACCTTTGGCCACCGGAGGATTTTCCCCAAGTATCATTTTACCAGAACATCAGTCTTGTCCTTATGCCTTGATCTTGTATGTTTGCAATACTCATTCCTCCATTGTAACGTAATATTCCTTTATTATTTTTCCAAGATTATCGAAAAGAACAAAAAAAATCAAATATACCCCAAAAAGAGGAAGGGAAAGGTATTTTCTTTATTGGCAGCATAATGAGTCACCCTTGGATAAAGCACATCTGTCCATTTGTTCATTAGACTATGGGATGTAGTACGACCTTAGGAATATTTTCTCGTTATATAGAGTTGTGTCCTCCACCGTTTGGTTATTCTTCCAAACATATGGAGAGTTTGCGTTGCCTCCTGCTTCGTAGACTTATGATTAACATATATGTTTTTTGAGTCTCATCACTTGTCGTTCTATTGTCCAAGGGAAGTTTGTCACTAAGCCTGAGTCGAACCCTCTGCAATATGTCTCTTGTCCGCATACCTGGCCATCCTAAACGTCCAATCATTTCCTTGTTTGAAATCACTGAAGCCTTCAGTCCGATCATCAGGATTGTCAAGTCCATGACCGATGAGCCATCGAAGACCTCTGGGTAGTGCAGTCCTACACTCATATTACACTCCTACCCGAGTTTTGGAAGATTTTGAAGTTGTTTCTTGAGCTCTGAAGTCCAGCCATCAGGCCGAATCAGCTTCTGGAAGATGGATACTCTATATGTATATCTTTCTGATTTCAAGATGTAGCTCCACTGTGTATTATTCGCAACTACTCTTTATAGTTATTTGACATGGATCTACAGTGTATTTGATTGGTAGCCATGGTTCTATTTTATCCTGAGCATGGGTATGTCCACCTCGGTGAGACATTTGTTATTTTGCAGACGGCACCTCCTGGTTCCTGATCTTTGGGCTCAATCGTTCGGCACATCAGTAAAGATTGGTAATGTATTTCGGCCACTAGATGCTCTTCTGACCTCACACATTAGGGGGCATCTGTTATAACCCTAAATTGCACCACACATGCTTACCTGGCATCAAGCCAACTCATATCCCTTCTTTGCCAAAACTCTGTTGAACAACTCTTTGAAAATCCTCTTGTGTAAAGGCCCACGCACCCTAACCCATTACTGCATGCGTGTACACGCTGGCTGACTCACAACAGCCCACGTGTACCTACAAAAGCACAGAAAAAGGAAAGTTGCCGATGGAACAAAAATCTATTGGTGAGTTAACTGAAAATCCCGGCCATGCATGGCTGAGGGTTCGTCCAAAACCCTAGCTCCTTCTAGCCTATAAAAGAAGGGGTAGGGGTACCATTTGAAAGAGGAAAAAATATAGCGAAGAAACTCTACCCATTTACGTAATCCATTGTCCCAACCCTTTATCCTTTCCTCATGCCAAAGGATATTTAATGCAAAGTAGTTGAAGGACAGAAGAAGAGGAGCCCAGGATCAGGTCCAAGAAGCGGTGGTCAGTCTCATCTTTTGTAAGTTGATTCACTTTAAATAATAAAGAGAATGCTTTTCCCATCCCAATTCATGAATTGTCTATGGTTTGATTAATTTATGCTTGATTTATAACCCTTGAGTATAGAAGTAGCATGCATGCATAGTTTTTTTTTGTCTTGAGTGCAGGTCATCTTTGGAAGGAGCATTGCAAGCAAGTAGTCAAGCACAACAGAGGATCGACATCGAACACCGGTAATAAGGTAGGTGGTTCTTTTCCATGCATTTACTGAGAAAGAGGGATTTAAATCTTGGGATGTAGGTAAAAAAGTAGTTTCTATTCAGTCAAATTTGCATGCAAAGTCCGACCCTAATTTTCTAGTCCGTAGGGTGTTTTTCCCAACAACAACAAGGCTGTCTACAGAGCCTCTGCCTGTGTCTAAAATTTCTATTGTCGTAAGGGATATTTTAAGTGTGGGAGTAGTGAGTTGACAAATAGGTGTCAATGATGAATCTCGATCATAAGGTATTTTACTTTTCCCCTCAGTCACTTGAATCTCTGGTCGATCTCCCATACAGACTCTCATGGTTTCTGTCTTATCTCAATCATCTCATTCATGTACTAATCCTATGAGCTCGGCTTCTAGAACTCATTAATCAGTAGCTTCTTAATGTCTGCTAGTGTCCTCGTCATCCCAGGGGCACTGTTTGTGTCTAGGCTCATGTATCAGTCTAGTGCACGATCTCTTAGCATAATCGCTAGCCGCGCGAGTTTGGTATCTTCATTGGTGATCTATTTTGCCTCCCAGATCTTTGCACAAATGAACAGATGCTTCTCGGAGACTTCTGTTGCTTCTCCTCAAAATTCTGGTAATCTAATAGTGGGATCGTTTCCTTCCATTCTGAATACTGAACTACTTCCTCCTCTGTGCGGTGTTGATACTTGACTAATGTTGCCTGAACTGGCTCCTCTAGTTGTTTATCCTAGTGTAGATGTACTTCTTACTGTCGAACTTCCTCTGAACTTTAGTTATCTAAACGATGGTGTTCTCATTGTTGTATTAGTCGCACATGGGTGTGTGGGTTCCACACTGACATTAATATGGATAGGATGGTTGTCTTATCCTCCCATTCTTGGGCCTCTCGTCTTCCTCACATATGTTGCACACGATATTTCCTCAATTTTCTCCATAGCCCGGAGATCCTCTACCTCTTCCTCGTCGCTCCCCAAGCCTTCCCTCGCAGCTACGACTCTCTTCTTGGTATTCACCTTATATTGGTAGGGTACTCCTCTATGCGTCGTTCTTGATGATGCCAAGATCCACTTGAGTTGGTATTCATCCATCATGATCGGGTCCAAGGGTTCCTCCTCCTTATTTCCTTTCTCCTCACCTCCTTCCATTTATTCTCTCTCTGTCAGTGTTTCTCCCACTTCCCCCATGCACACAGGGAAGTTTAGTTGTCTGATTCCATTGTCATTACACCTTTGTTATATAGCAGTATATTAATAGAAGTATACAGATATTGGATGTACCTTCCTCTAGGTCCATGTATAAAATATTTTTCTTCTGCATTCTATGACTTTGTTGTGTCAACTGCAAATTCGGTGATGAATCCTGCCACAATACTGTCAAGCCAAAAGTCTACTACGCGGGTGAATTTTTTGTTCACCTGTTGTAACTTCTCGATCTGAACCTAGGTCCAATCTAGCTGTCAGATCTGTTTCATCGCGTGTTTATGCTTCAACCTTAGTATACACTCATGTATTAGATGCGGAAAATCATAGAAAAAGACTTTTTAAAAATCAGTAAAGATGTATTTATCCAGATATTTGCGAGGTGTGATTCTAGGATTTCTATTGTCTTTCTGGGCAAAATCTAGCTCTTTGGTTCTCAACCAACCTTCGATTTCTTCTTTCATGGGGTTCCAAGGTCTAAACATTCCCTTATAATGGCTCATGGGTCTTCTTGTTTCACTCGTTCTTTTCTCGTTCAATCTATCTCATCTACTCAGTCCTCTCTTGTTCCTTCTCTCACATGGAAACGAAACCATTTGTTGGTTTAGACTGCTTCCTTTTACTGTCTGATTTATTGAACCAGGGTTCATGTCTTTCGGGTTTCCAACAAAGCCTCTAAAACTATCAGCCCCCTGGTAAACCAGAAGGCAACACAGTACATAGAGTGTACTGCACAGTCTCACCCGAGATAGATTTAAATGGGTGGTCGTAAGACTCAGGTGTTTACAGCCTAGGATTGAGTATGAGATAGGGGATAGTTAATATGAGCCATCTACTATGAGTTGTGACTGCAATATACTAGTACGCACGGGGTTGCATCTATCCTTCATGATTTAGTTCCCCGAACAACACAAACGTATTCCATAACAATGCATTAACTCATTCATTAAGCATAAGAATTAAATGCCAAAAGAAAAATAAAGACATACATGCATTCATCGCATTACACATATATTACCATGGTTCACCTCCTCCTAGGCTACTTCCACAAATATTTGGCTCTTGGCTCTTTTATTATGGTAGTTCTGCATCTCCGGCGCTGCATGCTTACAATTCCCTCTGATGGGTAAGATCTGTATGAGGCGAGCTAGATCGCACCAAGCTCCACAGTTTGCGATCTAATCCTTAGACCTTCCTCCTCTCCTTTGTTCTTATCTCAACAACTTACAAAATTGGTCCATAACCAGATTACATAACGTATTAACTCGTACATAGCTATGCTAGAACATTACACAATTGAAGTAATACAAAATAGAACCAACCTCTCTATGATACCTGTGTATCTCTATTTGTATATATCAAGCTCTTCAACCATTTACAATGTATTACCAAAACCATAACCCTACCAATGTTAGGTCTTCCTCCCATGCATGCATGCTTTTCTTCCTCCAGTTGTCATTTTACTTGTGCACACTTTCTTGTATGCGCACGTGTTGTGTTACCTTCCAGCTGTTACTTCCATTTCTGCACGCTTTCTTTCCCATGATCATCCTTCTTTCCACTTCGGCCTGGTGCCAACACAGTTTTAGGTCCCGGAAATGGAACCATTTGTTGGCACAGGGGCATACCTAGGGTTCAATGCTTACAACAACACACCAACAAAACCCTAACTATTGGCCCTTTCGGCAACACCTGCGAAGCAGATGAAGTCTCACCCGAGGTTGAGGCAGGGGTGGTTGTAGGACTCAGATGTCTGCAACCTTAACTGGGACAGAGAACTGTGATTGTAACACCTTAACAGAGCACTTAGTAGTTATAGTTCATTAATACTCAGTCTTATCTTATAGCGTAGCTAAACCCTAATAATAGATCAACGCAGTATTCACACAGATCCAATAGATTCAAGCACTAAGCATACCAACATATAAGATCAGATCTAGCATTCATTTAGATTGTGCAACACTAAGCTATCACATTAGATTCTTCTAAACATATATCAATGCACTAAGCATTTAACCACATAAACAAGAGAACAACCATAAAGCACTAAGCAACCACAACACGAGGTATATGTGGTTCACCCCCACCTTGGGGCTACGTCCACCAACTCTTCTTCTTTATTTCTTTCTGTCAATCTTCTACATGTACAAAGCCATGATATCTTACTCCACAAAGGACAGGAGATCTGTGCACACTCTGCTAGATCCTCCTTCCCTGAGTTACATCAAAAAGCATCTTCACAATATCTTACAATCACTTGCACTTAGGTTTGCAAGTTCTCAACATAGCATGCGCAAAGAACTTACAAGTTGCACTTAGCACAATGTCTAGCCTCTCATTGATCACATAGATCGAACTGCTTCCTACATCACCTAGCTTTCTATTTATACATTACAAAAAGGGCCTAAACACGGGTAAACCCATCGGTCAACATCCCCATACCTGTTACATAAGCCCAAAACCCAAAAATCCCTAAAAAGGGGCTGAGATCCTGCGATCTCCGCTTCGACTTGCACTCCGCCTTTAATAGCCTGTCGAAGTCCCAAAAGTATGTCAAACATGACCAAGGATCCTCACAACTTGGTCAAGGGCCAACAACCCTGCGTGCAATACCTTATGTGTGGTATCTTTTCTTGTGTAGTGTCCTCCATCAATCCCTGCATGTGCTTCTGCCAAAATGATAGGTATTTCATGCTCCATAACACATCTTATCAAAATTTTATCTTCTCCAAGATTATATAAATGACTCTCAATGAGTTGATAATATATAGCTCTTACCACCAATTTTTTCTTATGCACAGTATTAAATTCTCTTGAGTCTACTCCTATGCTCAAGAACTCAATAATGTCAGCAAAATATTCATCTACAACCTATACTAAAAAAAATTGGGCATTAGGAAAGTTATCTTCCAAGTTGCTTGGTTCTTCTCCATTAGTAATTCTTGACAAATGGTCAGGTCCTGCATTCAATATTCCTGGCTTCACCACAACTTCAAAGTAAAATTATTTAAATAATAATATCCATCTGCATATCCTCCCCCCCAACACTGGATTATTAACTAAGTATCTCATAGATAAATTATCTGTAAACATCTTGAAGTGTTGTCTTAACAAGTAATGTATGTATTTCTGCAAAGCATACACCATAGTTAATCCTTCTTTTTCTGTAGTATTATAGTTCTGCTCTGAATCTGACAACTTCCTGCTTGTAAATGAAATAGGGTGATCTATATCACCTTCTCCTGGTTGAGTTAATATTTCTCCTAATGCTATTGCAGATGCATCCACATGCACATGAAATTCCTTTGACCAATCTAGAAACACCAGAATTAGCGCAGTGACCATCTTTTCCTTCAAAATATCCAAACTCTTCTAGAACTCATCATTCCACTGGTACTTGATATCCTTCTTCAACAATGTTTCCATTGGTATAGTAATCTGTGAATGTCCCATTATGAACTCCATGTAATATCTTGTATGGCCAAGTGTTCTCTTCAGCTAGTGCACTGACTTCGGTGGTGGTAAGTTAACTATGAAAACAATTTTAGCATGATCAACCAACAGACCTTGTTTACACACCACATGTCTTAACAAAATACCAAAAGGTGCGTTGAAAATGCACTTATTAATATTCAATGAGATATGACATTGTCTACACGTGTCCAACATCATTCTTAGTATTGTGACATGGTCCTTCAATAAACTAAACATTGTCCAATCATCCAAGTAAACCTCCAAAAACTTAAGAATGAAGTCCTTAAAATTTGCTACTGCTATCCTTGAGAAAATTGCAAGTGCATTCTTCAATACAAATGGCATAATTGTATACTAAAATGATCCCCATTATGTAGCAAAGGTAGTATTATGTCTTTCTTCTGGCTCAATATTGATCTGATGATATCCTGAAAATCCATCTGTGAATGAATAAGATTCTTGACCTCCAACATTCTCCAAAACTTCATTTGTAAATGGGGCGAGAAAAGGATCATGCAGGAAAGCATTGTTCAATTTCCTCAAGTCAACACAGATCCTAATTCCCCCTTTCTTATCTTCTTGCACCACCATGGGACTGATCCATTCTGATTCTTCCACAGGTTCTATGACACCATCTTGTAGCATCTTGTCAACTTTTGCCTTTACTTTCTCCTTATATATTGGATTCAACATGTAAGGTGTCTGTCTGATAGGTCTGGCTTCTGAATTCAAATGGATATTCATCTCTCCTAATTCTCCTACTAACCCCTTCATCTCTGAGAATGTTGTTGGGAATAAATCATTGTATTTGCGTAGTAACATTGTGATCCTTTCTACTGTTTGATTATCCAAATAATATCCAATGCTTGCAATCTTTGGGTTTTTCATTGTTCCAATATTTACCTTCTTGATATTTAATGGGGATGCATAATCTTCTAATTCTAGCTTGGTACCCTCTACTTCTCTTTCTCCTTCAACTTATGGGATATTGATATCGCATGAGTTATCTTCTATTGGGTCTTCTTCTTATGCAACATGATAACAAGGTAATAGTTGTCTGACAGTTTCTTTCTTTTGATATACTGGGACAATTTCAAAATCTGGCTCTTCAAATATCCTATCACTTACCACTTTCAGTGTTGTGTTTATCTCTGGACTTTCATGCTCAAAAGAAAATGTAACCAAAAAATTATGTTGCATTTATTCCCAATTGGCAGTTTATCTGCGGTGTTCCTTTTTTGTGTACCAGTGTCGTGGAATGCCTTCTAAAGTGTGAATAAAATAATGTGGTCATTCTTCTGGTGGTACCAATTTCCGTTGGACCATACACCTATATATTTGTTCCCTGGGTTGTCCAATCCCATCATATTTGTCCAAGAAGTTTTTTTCCTGCTCCGTGTCGAATCTGATGCGCAGTAACCTTTTGCACTGAAACCAACTGTTGTTATTTTCCTTATGTGTACCCCACCATCTTGCAGGTGTAGATTTTAAAGAAATATATAATACTGGTAATCTCTAATTTTCCATAAACTATACTTCAAAGTTCATTAAAATTCTTCTAAGTCCTTCAATGTATGAAAAGTAGGAGGTTATCTTACCTATGTACCAACCCATCTCAGCGCATGCGTCATTCTGGCACATCTTCTAGTTGATAATTCATGTAGTCATTGTTGCCAGTTTTCCAGTCCCGTGTCAAAATATGAAGCACAAGAGCTAATACTACTCCAACTGAACATGCCATCTAGAGTTGGGTTGATATAATATTCTTCACATGTGGTGGTTTTGTAAAGATGATTTATGTCTTCTATAAGGATATTATCTATAGGTTCCACATACCTTCCTCCTTCTGAAGGGTCCAAAGGTGCAATAACTATGTACTCTCCAGATTCAAATATCATCTTTCTTGTCTTCAAATTAAATTATTTCTTGGTTATCAAAATCCCAATCCATTCCCAACAGAGCTAGATAGGGTGTAATATTATATACTATGTCAATGAATTCAAAGTCTGCCATGGTGTGTATGCCATCTATATCTATTGGTATCCCCTTCAATATTCCAAGTGGAACCACTCTGTGTTGATTTTCTAACTTCAATTGAATAGGTGAATATCCTAATTGAGGTTCTCCCATAACTTCCCAAGTATTCTTTGGAAAAACATTGACTTCAAATCCTAAGTCTAGTATGATATCTCTCATATTGAAATCTCCAATATTTGCATTCAACTTGAATTATCAACTTTTTCTTCTCTTCCTTCGAGCTTGATTTACCGTCTTCACGCATTCTTCCCCATAATTACACTTTTCTAACAGATTTTGTTGTAATTGTAGAGATGACTTGTCATTTAATAGCTTAACATAAGATACCAAAAAGTTCCTTAAGTTACTTACTTTCTCTGAAGACTGCTCTTTTTTGGTCTAATCAAACAAGGGAGGCATGTCATACTCTGGTACATCATCTTTTGGCTTCATTCCTAAGGTAGATGAAATGTTCTCCTTCATAATATCCTATCTAGCTTCCTTGAATGTCTCCTTTTCTTTACACGCATCAAATTTATGTTTAGGTTTTGCATTCTTCCTTACCTACTAATGTATATCCTGGTTTTGTTTTGCTACATCATTTCCCATCTTAGATCCACCTCAAGTCACTATACAGATCTTCTTTCCATCCTCTTCCCTGTCTTCTACAACAATCCATTGCACATTCTGATTATTATGGTTCCTCTTGATCTGTATCTTTAGAAACAATGTCAGGCTGTATTTTATTTCATGGTTTGGTGCATGACAATACATACATGTTGCAGGTGGTAATGGAAAATCTCTTGCATAGTGTCCAAGATTCTAAAAGTTATGAAAAACTACTGGTCCTCGACCTCCTCCAAAGCATCTTCGTCCATGGAATCCTCCTCTGAAGCCTCCTGTTTTACCCTGATTATCTTTGTGCAGTGTATTATACTCCAGTGCTTGATTGTACTGTGGTTTTGCATCATTGTACTGTGGTGGTGTTGCACACTGTTGTGTAGAATTATTCTATTGTTTCCCTTGAAACTGGTCTGTGTTATATTGGGGTTGTTGCACAAGATTATATTGTGGATGCTATGCATTGTTATACTACGGTTGTTGTGCAGGTTGTTCTGTCATGTGTTTAGACTGCACCCTATATGTATCTGCAATCCTTTCTTTCATCATTTTCATAGTTATACAGTCCTTGTCTTCATGTCCAATTGACTTACAAAAGTTACAAAATGTTCTCTTTGGTACTACCTGATACTTCTGCATTAGGGGGAAATTATAAGGATCATGCCCATGTACTTTACAGATATCACACCATGGTCCTCCTTAAGATAAAGGGTTTGGCATACCCACTCCTATATACTGTGCAAATAATGGACACTCATTCTTGTGATGGCCTTCTGTCCTACACATTGTACACCAGACATCTTCTCTTTTCTCTGATCCTTTATTATGGATCAACTGGAATGTTAGGTTCTTCAAATCTTTCTTCAGCTCCTCCATAGATGGATCTGTATGCTTGTATTGATTTTCTTCTAACTGTAGGAATGCTTGTAGAGCCTCACCCTGAGTTTTTAATTTTTGTTGTCTCAAAGGATACTTCAAGTGGGTCAACAGAGAATTAACAAAGAAATTTCTATGTTGTGTATCAGTAATAGTGTACTTTAACTTACCTTTTATCCTTTTGAACTTCTGGTCCACTTCACAGACCAATTCTCCTGGTTTATGCTTAATATCTATCATTTCATTCATAAACTAGTCTTTTAAGCTTGGCTTCTAAAATTCATTTATCAACTGCCTCTTCACCTCTGCTACAATTGTAGGTGCTCCTATCGGGTTATTTGTTGCGAGACCCATGTACCTGTCTAATTCACGGTCTCTAAATGTGATTGCCAACTACGTAACCTTTGTATCTTTGTCTTTAATCTTCTTGGTTGCCCATATATTCTCACATATGAACAAATGATTTTCTGGATCATCTAACCCATCCCCTCGGAACTTTGGTAACTTCATAGTGAAATCTTGACCTGCCATAGTGAAATGTTTTGAACTACCACCTTCGCGCGGTGTAGAAACTTGAATTCTACTTGCTGAATTATTTCTAGTTGAATTGGACCCTCGTCCAAAAACTCTTCTACCACTAATCACTTGTTGGTTAACCAATTTTTCTTCTTCGGTTGTCTTAATCGAACATGGGATATTGAGTTCATCACTAATTCATATATGGAATGGAGAGCCTTATTTTTTTCCTCTCATATGTGGCACGCAAGATATCCTCAATCTGCTCTGTGTCATGGAGATCCTCTACCTCTTCCTCATCACTATCCAATCCCTCTCGCTTGGCTACTTCCCTCTTATTTGTATTCATCTTATACTAATAGGGTGTTTTGCTGCGCGTCACACCTACTTTCCTTATGATCTCCCTATTATGTTCATCATCCATCATGATGGGGTCCATTTCTTCCTTCTTATGGATACCCTCATGGCATCTCCCAGATCCCAAGTGGCCTCATCTGCTCCAAAGTGTTTCCATTGCACTTTGACCTACATGATGGCCTAGTCTATATGTCATTGGTCCCACTCTTTATAGGATTTCAAATGGTCCACAATAGCAAGGCACTAACTTGGCACAAGTTTCCATCCTTAGGGAGATCCTTTTGGGTTTCACCCTGATATACACATGATTTCCCACCTTGAATTCCTTATGAGTCCTTTTGTTATCTGCATATTTTTTTTTTTCTATCTTGGGATTCCTTAAAATTCTTCCTTATTATGATCATTTCCCATTCCATTTCTCTTAACAAATATAATCCAAGTGTGATCATGTCCACTGGATTTTCCCAACTAATTGGAACTCTACATTTTCTTCCATATAGATCCTTGAGTGGGCCCATCTTCAACGTCTCCTCATAACCATTGTTGTAGGAAAAATCTACCAATGGTATATATTAATCCCATTGTTTAGGATGATGCATGACATGCATCCTTAACATGTCTTATAGCACTCTATTTACCCTTTCATTATGTTCATCTGTTTGAGGATGGTGGGTTGTGTTAAATTCTATTTCTGTTCCCAAGCCCGCGAACAAGATTTTCCATAAATTTGATGTGAATTTCCCATCCCTATCTAAAATAATGGCCTTGGGAATACCATGCAACCTAAAAATCTCTTTCATGAAAATATCAGCAACATCTATAGCTTTAAAAGTAGATTTAATTGGAATAAAATGAGCTACCTTACTCAACTTATCCACCACTACCATGATTGCATCATGTTTCTTATTTGTTCTTCGAAAACCTATTATGAAATCCATGGAAATAGTTTCTAACTTCCATTATAGAATTTGCAATGGTTGGAATAGTCTAGAAAGGTGCTTGTGTTCAACTTTGACATGTTGACACTCCAAGAACTTTGCAATATACTCTTCAATGTCTTTCTTCATTCCTGGCTAGTAATGCAGTTTCCTTACTGTCATTATCATTTTTTGATAACCAGGATGACCCACATAATGTCTTGTATAAAACTCATCCATAATGAGGTGTTTCATATATGTTGTATCAGGTACATACATCCTATTGTTATAAATCAATAGCTCATATGTTGTAAAATGGTATTCCTCGTACCTCTCCATGTTTGGATTTTGCTACAAATTTTCTTTTTCCAGATTGAAAAGATTATCCTCTTAGAAGAGTGTTATAATTCTCTACTCAATATTAGACTTACCTACACTTGTTGTTGCTATGTGTAATTTATGCACACTTCGATTGAGTGCATTTACCATTCAGTTTTCCTTCCCTTTTATATGTTTGATCTCAAAATTAAACTCACTGATTAGTGAAATCCACCTAGGATTTATAGCATCAATTGTGGTTGATCAAATAGATATTTCAATCCACAATGATCTATCATCAATAAAATTCTTCTCCCAAGCAGGTAATGCCTTCACATATTTAACTCATGTACAATAGTTGTAAGATTTAATTCATGGGTGACATATAGTTGCTCGTGCTCATTCAAATTCTTTGATTCATAACTGATCACATGTCCTTCTTGCATAAGAACTCCACCAATTCTTTCTTTGCAAGCACCAGTGCAGACTAGAAAATATTTCTCAAGATATGAAATCTTTAAAATAGGGGCATTGGTCAAGTGGTGTTTTAGTTGTTGAAAGTTGGCTTTACACTCTGTAGACCACACAAATTTTATCCCTTTTCTTTGCAATGAGGTAATGGGATGACCGATCTTGCAAATCCCTTAATAAACCTCCTATAGTATCCATTTAATCCCATAAATGATCTTACCTCGGTTACATTCCGATGGGCTGGCCAATCCATGATTGCCTTGATCTTTTATGGATCCACTACCACTCCCTCTTTTTGGATTGTGTGACTTAAATACTAAATTTCCTTCTGGAAGAATTCACACTTTCTATATTTGGCATATATATAGTGGTCTCTAAGCACTTGTAACACCAACCTGAGATGTTCCTCGTTCTCTTCCTTGGTCTTGACGTATACTAGGATATTGTCAACAAACACAAGAACAAACTTATCCAAATATTTGTTGAGAACACTATTAATTAAACACATAAAGGTGGTTGGTGCGTTGGAAAGCCCAAATGGAACTACCAAAAATTTAGTGTCCATATATTGTTCTAAAAAAATTCTTATGGATGTCTTCATCCTTAATACTAATTTGGTGATATCCCAACCTCAAGTCAGTTTTAGAAATGATAGTAGCTCCTCTAATATGATAAAAAATATCATCAATCATGGGCAATGGGTAATGTTGATACTGAGAGGGGGGTGAATCAGTATCAAGTACAATTTAAAATATTTTTCAAATTATACTTAAACCATTCAACTATATCCAATTAGCAATGAACAATAGTATAAGAGTTACACCAATACACCATAATACACCATGCACAATATATGAGAAATAATCAATAGTTTATTGTTCAAGGGAAGTAATGAATTCCAAAGGTAGCTACAGCTTCCAAATGTAAAGGGAGGGATAAACCTCCAAGAGGAAGATACAATCCTCCAATATCAAGAGATAGTTGAACTCTCCATCCTTTCCCCTTCCTTCCACCCAAGAATATATGAGAGATAATAAAACTTTACATTAAATCATCACCATCAACTAATCATTACATAGAACCTGATAATGCTTCCTGAGACTTCTTCAATTTCTGCAATTCTTCAATTCTTGGAGTACTTTRATCCTGTAGATAATATTACTCAATTTATTCTCTAAAACTCCTCCAATTTTCACTCCTTGAATCCTCCCAAAAAGGAGGTTATAGAAAGAATGGTAGACTTTATTCAATTATGGTCTATTCAGAAGACCCAACTTGTACAGCATGCCCCGTGCTCAATATTTAACATCTGATTCTGAAACTGGCACACAAGACACTAAAGTCCATACTATTTCCAATGGAAGTGGTCCCACTTCATTTGGATTTTGTATGAATAAGCTATGATTGTTTTACCCGGAACACCTGTTTATTGACTAGCTTCAGGATTGGTCACAAACCCTATCTTCCACATAGTGTATATCCATAATTATAGCGAATCAAGAGCTGAAATTTTTACCAGTGGTACCTTGATAAGTCTTATCAATACCATAATGATTTCACCATCTGAATCATTCTATAAAAAAAGTTATAGAAAAAATAGTAATATGACCTGAAAATAACATACCTTAGAACACATCACCAAAAGACTTCATCCTCCCTTGAAATCCGACCTTCTATACTTATGATTTCCTCTTAAATTCAACTTGTATCAAATGAATGTATAATTATGTTTATTTATACCATTCATGTCAATTCCTTTTAACATTAGGTCCGACCTGACACTTTCTTATTTTGTAATTCTTTTCTTTAATTATCTTCAGGGCCTACATGTACTTCCTTCTTCAATTCACTTTGTCATCTTCAAAAATTCATTTCTCCTCAACCATGAGGATAAATGTGACATGCCACATACCACCGGAAACAACATGGTGTATAATATCCATCCATGGGTGTTGTATCTGCATGTGCATTTTCCTTCATGTCCAAATACCTTCATCAATCTTGCGATCCAAAACCCATGACTAGGGTTGACATCAATGA
>ML790563.1:77938-147196 GCA_009831015.1 Picea engelmannii
CCTGATATACCCTTTATCCATCAACTCTTTTAATTGCACCTTTGATTCTACCAACTCAGGTGTACTCATTTTGTAGGGTAATTTTTATGTTGGTACTACTCCTGGTACAAGATCTATTGAGAAATCGATATCTCACTTAGGAGGAAGTTCAGGTACCTCTTCTAGGAATACATCTTTAAATTCCCACAACATTGTATCATCCTCTATCTTAAATTCCTTATTCTTGGTTGCATTGAGCACTTGTATTGCATACAAGGGACACCCTCTTCGACTAAACTTATTGAGTTTCAATGCTGATATTTTCCTTACTGATACGATCTTTTGAATGTCTTTCAACACCCTTATGATGTCTTCATTATATTCACATTCCAAGGTCTTGTCATGGTAATTCAATCTTACTTTATGGACAACTAACTAGTCTATTCCTATCAACAAATCATATCATCCTAAGGGTAGTATGTTTAAGGTTGCTTATGTATGCAGTCCACTCATGTCAAATGGACATGACTCTATCACCTCTATTACCTTTCTCTTATTTCATGTGGCTAACTGAACCAACCTCAATTTTTCATGTTTTTTCCTTTGTAAGGCACATGCTTCAACAACTTGGGGCGAAACATAGATAAGGTTAGAACCAGGGTCAATCAAAACAAAAATGGGTTGTTTGGCAATTATACCTTCCAACTCCACCACAAAATATTGGTGATCTACTTGTCGATTTTACATAGCTACATAAATTCTTGGCACACTCATGGCCACATCATTAACCATAGTAGCCTCCTAAACATGGTAGACTCTTTTGTTGTCACGTTGACTATGAGGTAAATATCTCAATAGATGTGCCTATTTACAACCCAACACTATAGAGGTCCTTTATTTTACTCCTCTACTTTCTCTCTTACCTTCTCTACTAGCCTATTCGCACTCTGAGATGGAAAATTATGTTGGTGCCTACTCCTACTCGGATGATCAAAATGAGCACATTTATTTGGATTCTTATATTGGGATGGTTTAAATCCATTCCTTTGAAATTTGGGTTTATCCTTTCTCTTCCTGTCCTTAAGAGGCTTCTACTTATGCTTGGATTGGTCATAACAACGCTTATCCTTTCTAATGGTGTCTTCCAAAGTCTTAGGCTCATAAAAATCAATCCTTTCTTTATAGGATTATGGTAAACCACTAAGGAAGCATTGTATTATTTCTTTCTCATCCTTGAGGTAAGGAACATATCTCAAAAACTATAAGAACCTCTTGGCATAAGCATCCATGGTAAGTTGTCCCAACTTGTGCTCATGGAACTCCTTAATATTACCATCATAATACTTCCCTGATAAATATGCCTTCCTGAAATATTTCTTGAACTGCTTCTAGGTCAACTTGCTTTCCATCTGTTATCACTGTAACATGTTTTTGAACTCCAAGTCTTGGGACTTAGCAGGAGGATAAACCAGTATAGAGGAGCGATAGACTAGCAGACGGGCCCCATCTAGAAGATGGGGCTAAATCTAGCGGAGGTGTGAAGTTGATAGGACCCGATGGATCATGGCTTGTGGACGACACCGATCAATGGTTGTTGAGGATATTGGGCCAAGAACTAGCGTGGGGGATAATCTCTTGAAAGAGGGCCGATAAGAATACCATGGTTTCATCTCGAGGGCACGTGGCACCTCCGGATGCATATCGGGGGGAAAAGTGGGTGAGCTAGAAACTACTCAATCGCACCCCGATTTCACTTGTTAAAATATCATTGGATATGTCAAATCCAAGGGCTGCATGTGGAAATTGAAAGTTGATTTCCATTCAAATCATCTCGGGACACTTGTTTGGGTACATTTCATCTGTGCGATGCCTGGTGAGTGCCGCCAAAAAACTGATTTGAAGGCTCATCATTTGAAATCAATGTCCAAACATGATAATTCGTTATCCATGCAAGGAATTTCGTCAGTAGCCCATGATTAGCACTCAATGAAAACTATCATTCAAAACATGGGTGACATTGCTCTGTTGTTGGCGATCAACCTTTTATTCCATAACAGGGTAACCACGAATCGAATCGCTAGTCTAATTCTTGTACAACTAAGGGAGGTAAGCTCATGCTTCCGGGCAAACCAGAGGAAATGGAGAAGATAGATCCAACGGCCTTTAGCAAACCGAGATGTTCAAATAATCTAACAAAATTATCGATGAAGAGGAAAGAAAATCTTGCCACACGAATATTGGCAACAAAATTTCACATAGAGCCTGCAGATGAAACAAGGTTTGGTGAAGGAATTAGACTAAATCCTATCATGAAGGATTTAATCATTAATAGGTACGCAGATAAGTGCCACATGCAAGTTGTCAAGAAGAAAAGGAGCAAACGACAGAAGGATATTAAAGATGAAATGGTCGAAGGTACTGGAGAAAGCCAGCATGTCTGGCTTGACACCTTAAAGGAAGAAATCGCAAACCTGAAATAGATTTCAAGCTAAATTAAGTATGTTTCAGGGAATTTTGTGATGATGCAGACAAGTGGCATTCAGGGTAAAAACCATCGAATATGTCAGTTTTTGTTATAACACTCCCTGGAAGGTAGGAGTTTGGATTTGGCACGTTACACCCTCTGTAACCAATGTCTATTTTTGGAATCTTGGGGAAGATGATCTGTTTGAATTCCCTATGTAATTTATCTATATATACTATAGAAAATATAAATGAATGGTTGGACTTACCAAAGAGGGGCCTGCCCTCGTAGCAGGAGAATTTTGTATTTTCTTATGAAATTTTAATATAAGAAGATAAGGTTTTTCTAAGATAGCCGAGATTCATCACGGTATTGATTTTCAATGTGTTTTCTTGTTATTCATATTCATGAATGTGTTTTGCTGCTAGTTATAATCTTTAAGTAATAGAAGGAATTCATGCTTTGATGGTGCTCCTTCTCACATCAATTATACTTGTTATGTATTTAGGTTACTGTTTTAGACTTCACTCGTGATTGGTGTTGTGCTTGCAGTAGCCAACCCTCATGTTTCCTCTTCTAATACTACACAAAGAGATTCGCCCTCTATTAGATGCCTCTTGCTAATAGTAGTCATTCCTCTCCTCTCCTCCTCCATATAATATTACTTATTTGGATGAACATCATACCTATGTTTCCTATGTTCCCTCTAGAAATACATAGCTTATAAATATTCATACTTTTTCAAGAACGGACCCCATTGCCCAATGGCCCTGCTCTTATGTTTTGTCCTACCACCTTTAAATTTTACACCACAACAGAATCTGACCTTTGTACACATATCACTAAATATTTTGAATATCCAAAATAGTTGTACGTCCAAGAGAGCCCTCTCTGGTTGGAAATGTCAGAGTCTAACCTAAAGTTGGTTGAAATAGTTACCTCTGTCATTTGTCTATCATCCTGACAAAATTTACAGAGTGATAACATTCTAGCGTCATTGCCGGGGACAAAATTGAAAACTTTTCCCTAGGAAAGAATGACATGGCTAAGTTCTAAGGTCTGAGAGAAGAAAACATTTAGACACATATTGGTTGTATTCCTACTCTAGCGACTCCACGCATCAAAAATCAGTTTGAAGGTGATTCCACTGGTAGAAGAATCTAGGAATTTAAATTTTCGTTGGCGACTCCAGTCTCAATGCAGAATCCATCTTCCAAAACATCATTGGTGACTCCACTCAAACTTCAAATTCGATTCAGAGACTCCACTGGAAGGTGAGAGCCCTTGACAGAGGTATGAAAGGACATCATGGGAGAAAACAAGTACCTAAAATTGAGTTTTTTCCATGACATTATATTTTTTGTTCTGAATTACCTCTGGTCCTTTCCTGAACATGCTAAACAATTTTTTCTTTACCTACCGCATTCAAATGATGATCATGATAATCCTGACATTGTATATCCTCCACTTAAAGTTATACAGATATTTCCTCAGTTTATCACTGATTTTGATCAAAATCTCCCATCTGAGCCATGTGTTAACCATGACCAAGTTGATGAGCCCCGTGAAACCAAGGTTGATATTTCACCTCATGTACTTGATCCAACACCTTCCAAGACCCATCAAAGATACAAAACTTTAAAATTACCCCACATCCTTCATAATTTTCCTCCAAGGCACTATGAATATCTACCTGTGTTTGATGGGGAATATGGTGTCAGCACAGCTGAAAAACACATCCAAGAGTTTGAGCATTTTATAGATTTGTTTGAGATTGACCATGACGATGTTTGTATGAGGGATTTATCTCAATACTTAAAAGGAGATACCAAAGAATGGTTTAAATATTTGAATCCAGAGACAATTATCTTGTGGGAAGAATTGAAGAGTTACTTTTCAAAGTTTTGGGGTAAGAAGAAATATCTAGACCTACAAGTTACATAATTCTATGCCTTTAAAGGGAAAAGAAATGAGACCCTTTCCACATTCAATAGAAGGTTTTCCGGTATTTATTATGATCTTCCCAAAGAAATTCAACCCACTGAAGTTGTTGTCATGCTCCAATATGCCACTACTCTTCACCCAAATTTGTCTTTCCTCCTATTGGAAAGAAGACCCGAGACCTTACAACAAATGTTTAATGATGCTCAAGAGATTCAACACAATATCCTAGCATGTGAACATATTTGAAGTGAAGGGTTGGGTGTTTCAGGACATGAAAGTGAATATGATCAAAAGAGTGTTGATTGGAATTTTGAGCATAACAATGATGGTGTTATAGGTCCACTTGAAATTTTGAATGCTAATGATTTTTCAGAGGATTATATTCCACTTATTAAAAGAGAGGGAACTTATGCAATTTATGATCCACCCCATGATAAGAATGAAGTTGATTGTTTCATACATTCATTTGTGGATAGTCAAGAAGATGAGCTTAAAAAACAGTCTGTTGAAGAGCAAGTTGATGCTCTAAGGTTTTTCTTGTTAGATGGCATTGCATATGTTGTTGATTTGCCTATATATGATGAATATGATGATGATTATGAGATTGACTTCTAACAAGAAAATACATCAACCTATGGTAAAGAATCTCAAGAGCAAGTTGATGCTCTAAGGTTTTTCTTGTTAGATGGTAAAGAATCTCCTTGAAAATGTTCCTTTTCAGTAGTGTAGTGATATCCATCAACCTACATATCACAGTTGCAAAGAAGAAAGTTCTGAACCACCTGAAGGAAATTCTTTACCTCTATGCTTTTCTTCATTTAAATTGTTGAAAGAAAATTCTAAGATCATCATTGAGGAAAAGTAATTTGATTCACTAGAACAAATTGACAAGAAATTGCAGCCATTGGTCGAAGATGAATTTGAAAATGAGTGTGTTCAACAATCCAAAGAAATGGAAAAATGTGCATGTGACAGAAATGAAGGAAATGAGGAAATGTCTAAATCAGAAGTAAGAACATTGCCATTATGTTTTCCTTCTTTCAAAGTGCTCAAAAAAAATGCCAATAATGTTTCATATTAGAAACCCTCCAGGTATGATGTTAAATTTGAAGAGAGAAGTAGACTTGCAAATGAAAAATATCTCTCATTATGTTTTTCTTCCTTTGAATGGTTAAAAGAAAATCATGAGAAAATGGAGAAATTTGATCAAGGTATTGTTTTCAAAAGTCATTTCCCTTCTCCTGAACTTGATGAAGATATACAACAAGATTTCCAGCAAGACAAAGTGTTTCAAAGTTGTCATTCTTCCCCTATGAATGATGTGGTTGTTTAAATTGTAAGTGGCCTAGACATAAATGAGGATTCTGAAACTGCATATATGGAAACTTCAAGAAGTGAACAAAAAAATGACATAGAGTTTCAGGAAAACAAAAAAATAGTGTATGCCACGTTTCAATCAAAAATACAAAAAGATAATAAAGAGGTAGTTGTTTTATTTGATTCACTTGAAAATCATGGTTTTGAGAAATCATCCATGAGAACTCTGGAATGTAAAATAGTTCATGTTCTTAGCTTTCCACATTTGCAAGAATATTATGAACAAGAACTTATTCCCCTTCATTCATTTGTAAGCCAAAATGTCCTCAAGAAAATTTCTAGAAGGTTAATAAAACCAAACCAAAATTGTTTGATGAACAAGAGGATATTCTTGATACACATAATATGGCTTTCATATTTGAAGATGTTCAAGGACATGTGAATGTTTTTGTTGATGTACATGGAAGAGTAGACAAACCTAGTACTGCCATTTCATTTGAAAATGTTCTGAGAACAGAAGAAATAGAGAAAGAACAACAAACACTTATGAAAGAGGCTTGTCTTTCTGTTTTTGTTCATCAGGAAGAAATGATTTTTCACGGTTTTCATGACCATGTGGCATGTTATATGGAAAATTATAACAGTCAAAATTTAAGCCTTAATATGGATTGTGAGCTCAGAGATGAAGATAATGGCCAATCAACATCAATATTAGATATGGATTGTTTTACACCAGAGGTTTATTTTCAGCCAGTGATGTCTTCTAATTAAGGAGGTTGTTACTTCCAGCAGTATCAACAGATTTATCAGCCTCTTGAGGGAAATCAACATAGTAAATCACATGAAAGACATAATGTAGTGGAAGAAGTGAAACATGGTTTTGGTCTTATGCATGTGTTGGAATATCCATTTGCAATTTTGCTAGAAAAAATAAACAATCCCAATGTTTTTGAAATTCTAAGATTCAAATTCATATACAACTTCTCGAAAGGGTTATTAGTGAACAAGATTAGGGGAAAGTATGTGCAAAGAAAACAAGCAGTGGGTAAAATTTTGGCATGGATGCATTGGCATTTTTATTTCACTTGACTGGCAGTACATTTGAGTAGTTAGGGTAGGTAGGCGCAAATAAGATCATGGATCGGGCATGTTATAGTTTAGGTCTCCAAATAAAGTATTCATTCATATGATTAGCAGTGTGCCCAGCCTCCAGGTAAGAGCGGTATGCAATCTTATATTTTCAACAGACATTGGTGACAGGTCAAGGTATGGCACACACCTATTGTGAGACAATCTCCAATGGATAAGGCACAAGGTCTACTTTTATTTTCTACCTCATAGAGAGGATAGCATCCCCAGTTGGAGCCCATGTTATCAATGTGAAAAAAAATTGAACTCCAAGTCTCGGGACTTAGCATGAGGCTAAATCAATATAGAGGAGAGATAGACTAGCAGACAGGGTCCCATCTAGCAGATGAGGCTAAATATAGCGGAGGTGTGAATTTTATAGGACCCGACAGATCATGGATCGTGGACACCATCAATCAATGTTCGTGGAGCATATGGAGATAAGAACTAGCATGGGTGATAATCTTTTGAAAGAGGTCCAATAAGAATACCATGGTTTCGTCTTGAGGGCACGTGGCTCCCCCGGATGCATATCGGGGGGAAAAGTGGGTGAGCTCGAAACCGCTCAATCACATCCCAATGTCACATGTCAAAATATCATTGGATATGTCAAATCCAAGGGCCACATGTGGAAAGAGAAAGTTGGAGACCAGTCAAATCTTCTTGGGAAACTTATTTGGGTACTTTTCGTGTGTGCAATATCAGGTGAGCGCCACCAAAAAACTAATTCGAAGGATCATCATTTGAAATCAATGTCCAAATGTGATAATTCGTTATCCATGCAAGGAGTTTCATCAGTAGCCCATGATTAGCACTCAATGACGAATGTCATTCAAAACATGGATGGCATCGCTCTGTTGTTGGTGATTAATGTTTTATTCCAGAACAGGGAAACCATGAATCGAATCACATGTCTAATTCTTGTACAGCTAAGGGAGGTCAGCTCATGCTTCCGGGAAAACCATAGGAAATGGAGAAGACAGATCCAGTGGCCTTCAAAAAATTGGGATGTTCAAATAATCTGACAAAATTATCGATGAAGAGGCAAGAAAAGCTTGCCGCACAAATATTGGCAATGAAATTTCACACAAAGTCTGTAGATGAAACAGGGTTCGATGAAGGAATCAGACTAAATCCTATATTGAAGGATTTAATCATCAATGGGTATGCAGATAAGTGCCACATGCAAGTTGTCAAGAAGAAAAGGAGAAAACGATAGAAGGAGATTTAAGCTGAAATGGTCGAAGGTACTAGAGAAAGCCAACCTATTTGGATTGACACCTTAAAGGAAGAAATTGCAAACCTGAAATAGATTTCAAGATAAATTAAGTATGTTTCAGGGAATTTTGTGATGATGCAGACAAGTGGCATTCAGGGTTAAAAACATTGAATATGTCATTTTTGGTTTATAACACTCCCTAGAAAGTAGGAGTTCGGATTTGATGGTGCTCCTTCTCACATCGATTATACTTGTTATGTATTTAGTTTATTGTTTCAGACTTCACTCGTGATTGGTTCGTTTCTTGCAGTATTCAGCCCTCATGTTTCCTCTTCTAATACTACACCAAGAGATTCTCCCTCTATTAGACACCTCTTGTTGATAGTAGTCATTCCTCTCCTCTCCTCCACCATATCATATTACTTATTTGGTTGAACGTCATACCTATTTTTCCTCTATTCCCTCTAGAAATACATAGCTTATAACTCTTCATACTTTTTCAAGAACAGACCCCATTGCCCAATGGCCCTACTCTTCTATTTTGTCCGACCACCTTTAAATTTTACACCACAGAAGAATCTAACCTCTGTACACGTATCACTAAATCTTTTGAATATCCCAAATAGTTTTATGTCCGAGAGAGCCCTCTCTTTTTGGAAAGGTCAGAGTCTAACCTAAAGTTGGTTGAAATCAGCCAGACAAAATTTACAGAGTGCTAACACCTTCAATCCCTTAACTTCCTTGAGGTCCTCCCAAAATACAGAACTCTTCCATTTAGATTGAAAATGTTCATCTTTACCTTTGTATTTTCAGAATAGTTATGTACTCGAAAATACTTCCTTAGTCCCAATAGCCAATCCTCAACCTCTTCTCCTTCGTTGATTTCTCCATCGAAGGTAGGTGGATTTTCCTTCTTGAACTATTCTATAAGAGAACTTTGTAAATGTCTCTTCTTCCTCTTCTTGGGAACAGTTGACCCAGACTCACTATTGGACAATTCCTATATATTGATCTTCCTATTGAGTGACTATGTGGAAGTATCCCCACTAGTTTTCCTTCTCTTAGCATCTCGATGCCTTTTCTTGGAAGAAATCCTTCCCACATTATTATGAGATGATCCATGCTTCTAGACATATGAAGGGATATTTTTTTTATTTTTTTTTTGTAGTCATGCATTACTAATGGTTGGAACATATTGCAAGTGTTTCTGAATCTTAGATAGAATCTACAATAATACTACATTTAACTATGCCTACTCATCTTGAGCTCTCATGAGCCTTTCATTATTTTCTTTAAAAATCCTTATTGTGGCTACCAAATATAGAGGGGTTTCTCTGGCCCTCTTTCCATCAAATTATTCATCTTGAAAGTGTGAGGTGTCCTCCATAATATTTTTCACCATTCACTTTGATTTCCTTTTCAGTATGTCCTACATGTTGAAACCATGAAACACTATTAGAAATAACATTTCAAAATTGTTCACGTAAAATTATTAGACTCCATTATTAGTCTTCTTTGACAATCCTAAACCATGACTCCATTCCTTCTTATCAGTCCCACCAAAAACTATTGTTAGTACTCATTATCATAGCTAAATCATTCAAAGGTAAAACATAAATTTCATCAAGTAAGATTTTCTTAAAGATTCATTGAGACTTGGTGACCCATTAAAGCCTAGATTTTGAACTCTACTTTGATACCACTTTGTAATACACCCAACCCCCTAATCCCTACTTATGTTGGTGGGATGTTAGAATTTATCTTTTTTCTAATATTTTAGTCTTTGGTTTCTACTTTGTATTTGACCTTCATCCTGTGTGGTACACACATGGGATTCATCTTCATCTCCTACATCGTAATGAAAAGTTGTGTGTGTGTGTGTGATGGCAGTGAAAATCCTCAGATTCACCACTCTCTTTTTCTTAGAAAATCCTTTGGCAGAGTGCAACCACACAGACCATAGAATAAATATCCCCGATCGAATGGCTCTGACTCCCTAATATAATCTATATCAATGATTGGTGATGAGTCAGGTTCTCTTCCCATCAGGAAATCAGGTTATACAACCCACAAATCATCTCATGATTCAACTTTTCCGACAACTCCACTCCTGACAGATCTGATATTCATCGAGCTGGGAAAATAAATGGTCCCAATTAACTCAGTGCCCTAAATCTAAGAGATGGATAAATCCTTTCATGTTATCCACCCAACACTTGTCCCTTGTGGTCTACAAGGAAATCTATGACTCAAATCATATTGGGATGCCTCACCTGCAAATAAATGACTCTTGTCCACTCAGACCTCTGCCATCGTAAAATCCCCACTCTACGTGATCACACGACTTCTTGAACAATATTTCTTGAATGATAAATCCTTCATTGTGTATGACGACTATCGAACCCTCACATCCAACAACCAACATTTAGTCATATCTCACATTCCCTTGATGGTTAACCGATGATACCTCTTCAAGGAGATTCTATATTTGAAATGGATTGTTTCTAGATCCAATGGCCCAGATTCCATCTAATTAAATATTGTTATATCTACGACTCTCCCCATTCTTGGGATTTAGACAATGGATTTTCCTCATTGGAAATTGTGCTTGCTCCTCTTCCGAGACCTTCTCAAACTACACTCTTCCAGCAAGATTGTCATCTTAGCGCTCTACAGATATACAGTTCTAAACTCATCGACCTATCCTTCAGATATATTGATGGCTCTCATTAATTCAGAACCCTCTCGTCAAGGACTCACCATATCCACGATTCCATTTTTTCTCTAATGCTCCTCCTTTCAATATTCTTCCTTAGAATCCATGATCTCCGATGAACGGTCAAGATCATATATCCTCACCAAATCAACGATTTTCACTTCCTATTGGTTTAAACAAGGATTTCAACTGGCTAAGGGTTATTTATGGACCTACCAAGTATGTGATCTTTCCTTGCACCTTTATTTGAGGGTTTTGACTCTACTCCCTCAGGCATTCATCCCTCTTCTTCAACAAGAAAGAAAAATTCCACCAAGACTCCCAAATGAATACTTTGTATCCTGTAAACCTTCCATTCAAAGGTTAGGGAAAACATAAGGTTATTGGCCTGCACTAGCCTCCCATGCACAATTATCAGAGCTGCTACATTAACCTTTCAAGAGGAGATTATGTTACTCCATTTTATAATCAAAATTAAAATTCATTCATCATATTCAGACTATTAGTAAGATTAGAATACATTTTACAACCATTGATAAACATGCAATGCACATATAAGGAAAACAATTATCTGTTCAGTGATATTTTCAACTAGGCAACTGACTAAGGGTGAATCCATTTCCACCCAACTTTATATTGTGATGCACTTTTTCCTTTCTACAACAAGTGACCCCCATTCCATGCCATGATACCACTAGAGGATTCTCATAGGTTGGCTAACAGATCAAGGAATGGATCAAGAGGGTTACTCTCCTTCACTCCACTAGGATAAATATAAATTCCCCCTCTTCCCATTGATCTTAGGACCTCCACAAGCTTACCAGGCGCCTTCCAAGATAAATTTCCTCTATACAAGGGAGTCTCTTCTCTACTACATAGTCCCTTGGCCACCTCCCCTTTAGCAATTTATTTCCAACAAGCACCAACCCGATGTCCTCTCATCTCTAGTCTGGATACAAGAATTCTCGAATCTAGGGTGACCATTCATATATTGGGAAAGCTTCCCATTTTCCTCATGAGAACTTCCCTGTTTTTTTTAATCTGGTTCTCAAGTCTATATGTGTGAGTTCATTCTGCACATTCCCCTTACCATCTATTTGTGAGTCTAGCTACTCATCTCTAGGTATAAATGTTCTTTGTCCCTCTTTGCTTTGTGTGTGTCATCTGTGTCCTCTGATGTTTGCGCCCTTTTCCTCCTCATTCCTTTTCCTTTACTGGAGAATTCTCTCTGTTCCTTGGGATCCCCACTTGCTTATCTTAGAAGAAAAATCCCAAGGGTAAAACTCCAAAATTTAATGGATAACTCTATGTACTTCTAGATGGCATTGTAGCTGACCCTTCACTTTTTCGAGTAAAATTATGGAGGGATTCATAACTTCTCCAACTACACAATATGAATGTCATTAATAGGTTTCTTATGGTCAAGGTGAACAAGGTACTTTGTGTTAGCACTAAAAATGGTTTGGTAAATTTTGAAGCACTCGCACTCGTTCGTGCTTAATTTGTCAATGTCTTCGCTCATTTGCCTTTATCCATATCTTCAAACTCCCCATCAAGTTTCCATTGATCATTCTTGCCCAAGACTCTTGTGATTCTCTCTTCTGACCTGCACTCCAAAAATATTGACAATAAGCTGTCATTTAGGTTAAATTTCTAAGTTTTTTATCTTTTTAGATTTTCAAACAAAAATATATATTTTTGTTTGAAAATCTTTCCAAAATAACTGTGGTGTGTGTTCTTTACTAAGCATTTTTTATCCTAAATTTTGAAAATCGACCAAACCTACCAAAGCCACATCACATGTCAAGTTTTAAGTGAACACATTGTAAGCTTTGGTATATATGAAGCCTATATCTTCTAAATTCCTAGTGTATATAGGATTTAGCATTAAGCGAATATAAAAAATATACATTTCTAAAAAACTCTTTGTCGGGTGCCAAGAACTGATGTCCAGGTGTTTAATTTCAAAATAGCTAGCTCTAAACCAAGTGTGATAAGAGCGTGATTCAATTGCATGATGTTATGATTACCATGTTTTTAGCGGCCAAACCCGTGTAACAAGTATGATGTTGCATGTGAAGACAGCCACAACCATGCGCTCAGTAAATTGACTGTAGAGTTTTCTTGATAGGGTTTTCACAGGGCTAAGTTAAATATTCAGAAGATTGTTTCAACTCAAGATTTTGAACTTCATCGACTGTTGAAGGTAAAACAGGAAATAAAGAAGCTTCAACCTGAGTTTGTTGGCTGGGTGCAATTCCTCTACCTCATTTCGATTGGGCATCAAATACATATCTAGGAAAAACATTACCAATAGAGGAACCTATCAAGATTGCAAATGGAAGGCATGGTTGTTCGCTTGAGGACCAAGCTCTCTCCTTGTCACTGTCATCGGGACGCTAGGAGGAGAATTCCCAAGATAAACTAAGGTGTCATCGCTAGTGAAGGGAGGAAATACACTCGTGGATATCTTCGTCTGAAATATCCCTTGTTGTCTACCAAGAGTTAGAAGGGATCGAATCTCATTACCCATCTTATTTAATATTTTAAATAGAAGGCATAAGTACGCATATGTTATTGGAGAAACCTCCAAAGGCACTTAGTGAAGCTTTTCAGCCTCTGTTAAAACGTATGGTGCATGAAGAATTTGAAAAAATGATTGTGCCAACTTCAGTTAAGATATTGAAGCACAACCCATAACTTGCATTGGAGGTTGTCGGTGTCCTTCTGAAATTGACAAACCTTGACTTGAGCAAATAGGTTGTTGATATTCTACCCACAGTTCTACAACAGGCTTGCCACAATAATGAAAATATAAGGAAGGAGGCTTTGGAGATAATTAAAAAATCTTAGTTTACAGTCTAGTGATCCAGATTCCATAACATCTATGTTCAATTCCATCAAAGGAGTTATTTGGGGGTCAGAAGGGAAATTGACCTTTTCCTTACCAAAGGGTTGGAATGTTTAATGCAATTCAAGCATTGTCTAGTGCCCCTGTTGGGAAATCCTTAAATACTTTGGTAGCTACTATCGCAAGTTACCTGATGTCCATTTACAGAGCAGATGGGAATGAGGAGGCACACATTGCAATATTGTCATCCGTGGGTTCCTGGATTGCAAAATCAACAGATGGCTTTGTACAGGATGTTGTTTCTTTCTTTGTTATGGGACTTAAACACAAGTAAAATTTGGGAAGGACGCATTTGATACGTCCAAGCAAATATCTGAAACTAATTGTATCATGCATCACACAGGAGTAGAATCCGGATTCTCTGAGTTTTCGTAGGGTGCCATGAAAAGAACAGATGAATGAATAATATTGAAAACATAACTTTCGGTGGCTTAGGTGAATATTTCAACTGTTCATTAGCCACCGAAAGAAGTGCTTTCGGTGGCTTACAGGCTCATATTTTGTCTCTTCTAGCCACTGAAAGCACTGAACAGGGCAGAGAAGCATATTTTTGCACAGATCCGACTTTTGTTGATCCAAACACCACGAGGATAGTTTCTAATGTTAAATAATAATTAAAGGGATATGTTTTAGTGTTATATTCTAGTCTTTTGAGACAGATGTCGATGCAAGAATATAAAGGAGTTCTCCTATTTTTGGTCAAAGATATTATAAGTGGTTAAAAGGATATTTCCAGGATGAGACAGTTAGCTTCCAGATGTCAATTGAAGACTCTAGAAGACCTAGTCACCATCCAGCATACAGGAGCAGATGTCAAAGACTTAATATCTGATATGGTTTGAATCCCTTTATATAGGAGTTGTTCCTATTATTTTGGGATTTAGTTTTATATTATGTTATCTTTAGTATTCTCGATCCTTTTTTATAGGATCTCACTGATATTGTAAAGGCTATAAAACCAATCAGCCTTGAGGGGCTAAAGGGTGGATTTTGGGTTCTATATGTTGCTACTGTAAATGAGACTTATTCTTAATATATGAAAGATTGCAAGCTTCCTTCATCTATGTTTTCAGACCTTTCTTCTTTGTTCTATGATATCTTATGAGTGAATGAACTTATTTATTGATGCTTATTTGATCCACATGTGACTGTCTCTCACTACTTGATTGAATAAGTTAAGAATCATAAGTTATTACCTTAGTTTGTAAACCCATTGTGCTTATTGTTTTATATGAGTATAATCTGGTTCAAGCAACTATCTTCTGTCCTATTTGATTAATCCTTGTCTGATTACATTCTTAGAAGGCCTCATAATATTTGATATTACTAGACAGTCTTAAAGACACAGTCCAGCCCTTAGATATCCATCTTGATCCAAACCCACACTTATTATTGAGAAAATAATTTCCAAAAAGATTAAGTTACCAGGCATCTCTGACTTACAGCCTAGGAGAGTTTCCTGGAGTGATAACACTTTGGATAGGCTATGCATTCAAGATTCTTCATGTGTGAGGTGACCTTAAGGAAACACCTTCCTCGATGTTTTTAACACCATATACACAAATTTACACATAAAACAAAAATGGGTATGCCACCCACATGGCATCTTCCAGTTCCCAAATGGCATCATCTACTCCAAAGTGTTTCCATTGCACCTTGATTTGCACGACAACTCAGTTTCAGAGAAATGGATCTTTCATGTCCAATATGCACTGAGGCTCAGGATGGAATTCTCCCTCTAGTTCCACCTGTATCACAGTACAATCAATAACATTATCATAATCATGAATATACTTATTTAATAAGGATACATGGAGCACATTGTGAGCTCTAATAGTTGGTGGTAGGGAAGTTCTATATGCCACTCATCCCATTCTTTCCAGGACTTCAAATGGTCCACAATAGCGGGGCACTATCCTTAGGGAATTCCTTTTTGATTTCACCCTGATATATATATGATCTCCCACCTTAAATTCCTTATGAGTCCTGTTACGATTTGCATAGATTTTTTTTCTATCCTAGGGTGCTTTCAAATTCTACCTTATTCTGATCACTTCCTATTCCATTTCTCTTAATATATATGTCCCAAGTGTGATCCTATCCAATGGATTATCCCAACTAATTGGAACTCTACATTTTCTTCCATACAGAGCCTCAAATGGGCTCATCTTCAACGAATCTTGATAACCATTGTTGTAGGAAAACTCTATCGAGGGTATATATTCTTCCCACTATTTGGGTTGATGCACGACATGCATCCTTAACATGTATTACAACACTCTATTTACCCTTTCAGTCTATCCATATGATTTAGGATGGTATACTTTGTTGAGTGTCAGTTGCGTTCCCAATCCCAGAAACAATATTTTCCATAAATTTGATGTGAATTTTGCATCCCTGTGTGAAATAATAGTCTTGGGCATACCATGCAACCTGAAAAATTATTTCATGAAAATATCAGCAACATCTATAGATTTGGAAGTAGATTTAAGTGTAGATTTAATTAGAATAAAATGAGCTACCTTGCTCAGATTATCCACCACTACCATGATTGAATCATGTTTCTTAATTTTTCTTGGAAAACGTGTGATGAAATCCAGGGGAATAGTATCCCACTTCCATTCTGGAATTTTCACATTGCTTCAAATTTACCTTCGAATATTCTCACTGTGTGGAGGATAACTTTCTGGTCTTCCTTGCATTTTTCAAGTGCATGAGCCACCATTTCCTTCACTATCCAATAGTTTTCCATTGTTTTATATAATTTTTTATCCTAGGTTCTAGAATACATGGGATCCTCTAACCAATCTCGTGTTTCCTCCCATATCTCCTCATCATATATTTTTTTACGCTTCTCCCTTACTATCTCATCCACTTGTTGAATTTCCCATTGAGTAGCCTCAAAGAAATTTTCCATGAAATGTTGCTTAGTGCCCCAAGCCTCTTGATCAACTCTTGCAATGGCTCCATGCTTCCTAGATGAGGATGCATTCTTGGTTTCTTCTTTTCCTATATCTTTTTTGGATTTCCCTCTCGCACCCACTGCTTGACCCATCTCCATTGACCATTTAAGACCCAACAACCAACTCATAATAAACCAAGGGTTTGGTTTCCACTTGTCCCATCCTCTTCTTTCACTTGACTGGAATGATAATTACCAACTTACTTATCCCACACAAGAGTTCCCAACAAGGACCCAAACATGAGTAATCACAACTTGATCCCTTAACGATTATTGGGATCCACTCATTGATGGCAGGAGTCTTAGAGAGGCCTCCTCACTAACCTGTAGTTTCCCATCCCAACAAAGCCAACACAGTCTCCATTTGACAGTCCTTCTAACCTAATTTCCCTCCCATAGCTCATAAAACAATATGTTTCTATTGACCTACCTAGCCATGATATCATAAACCTTCCCATTTCCATCCATTATCAGAGGAAGCTACACTCGATCGACCCTACTATATCCCTTTGAGACTCCTTTCTGCATCATGATTTTGTCTCTCCTATCCCTATACCTCATTACTCTCATGAACCTTCTACATGCCATCACATGAATAAGGAATAATGGAGTTGTACTCTCCTATGCAAATATTGGATCTTGCACGGTACACCTCCATCCTTTCATCAACTGATATGTTATCAAAACTCACATGAAACTTGGTGGTGGATTAGCTTGCCACTTATGTAGTGATCATCCCATGATTTACCACCCCCTTTGGGGATCCATTATACTTTTCATTTAACTTGTTTCATTCCTTTATGAGAGTGCTATGAATTGGATCCCTCCACTATCATACCTGAGAAATGCCACATAGCTCCACTCCTTCATTCGCCAACTGATCCAACAATGTGTTTGTATTCCTATGAACATGGTTTGGTAGGATCATCGGTATATGTCGAGCTAATTTTGCAACTTAAGATAGTCTAAATGATAATCGCCAATGATAAAAAAAAAATCAGGATTTATCCCATTCACAATTCTTTCGAGGGATGAAATGAGAATTTGGGAATCCCCCTTGACAATCAAGTTGCAATAGCCCTTATCTTTTTCAATTAACATACCAGTTATCATACCCATAAGCTCAACCCCATTCTTGGAGTTTTTTACCAGTCTTGTAGTGAAGATAATTTCGATCTCCCCTAATGCATTTTTGAAAAACCCTCTAGCTTCTAGTGGTTTGGAATTTCCTTTTAATGCCCCATCAAAATTCATCTTAATGTGATTTATTGGCGAAGGATCCCATGTCTCTTTGATTTTTTCCTAATTGATTTCTAAGGTATAGGAATAAGACAATGGATATGGTGCATATTCCAATGACTAAAGATTACTTTCGCATTTCCCAAAGACTCCCAATCATCCCTTGTCCATGTTGATGTTGCAATAGACTCCCTGATGTTAAATTATATGGTGTTTCAAACACTGATTATTTATTGTTGGTGTTGTTTGAAGATCTGTTTGTTTCTTTCCTTCCATACATTTCAAAAAAAAAATCCTCCTAGATATCCTCATCATATATTTGTTTTTTCTTCTCACTCACTATCTCCTCCACCTGCTTAATTTTCCATTGAGCGACCTCAGAGAAATTTTCCATGAAGTGTTTCTTAGTGTCCCAAGCCTCTTGATCAACTCTTCCAATGAATCCACACTGCCTAGATTAGGACACATTCATGGTTTCTTCTTTTCCTTTCTCCTTTCTATATTTCCCTCTCGCACCCACTTCTCAACCCATCTCCATTGACTGCTTAAGAACTGACAACCAACTCAAAATAAACCAAGGGTTCGGTCTCCACTTGTCCTCTCCTCTTCTCTCACTTCACTCGACTAAGAATTCCCAAATTTACTAGCCCACACAAGAGTTTCCAACAAGGACCCAAACATGAGTAACCACGTCTTGATCCCTTAACGATCCTTAGGACCCATTCATTGAAGGCAAGAGGCCTAGAGAGACCTCCTCACTAACCTACAGTTTCCCATCCCAACAAAGACAATATCATCTCCATTTGACTCTCCTTCTAACCTATTTTACCTCCTAATGGTCTCGGATTTCCTATCAATGCCCCATAAAAAATCATCTTATTGTGATTTACTGAAGGAGGATCCCATGTCTCTCTCAATTTTTTCCTGGTTGATTTCTGAGGTATAGGAATAAGACCATGGAGATGGTGCATATTCCAATGACTAAATATTACTTTCTTAGAGCTCGAAGACTCCCAATCATCCCATGTCCATGTTGATGTTGCAAGAGACTCCCTAATGTTAAAGTATATGGTGTTTCAAACACTCATTGTTTATTGTTGTTGTTGTTTGAAGATATGCTTCTTTCTTTCCTTCCATACATTTCATAGAAGAATTCCTGGAAAGATGTTCCACAATTTATTGAGGATTGAATTTTGATATGGACTTACCCTCCATCTATCTAGATTCAAGTGGACATCATCCCTATTACATTCAAACTATCTAAATATAGTAGCACCTAAATCCCACAGTCTGGACTCTTCTCTACACTTTGAGAAAAGGTGGTCAGTTGTTTCTCCTCCTTCTCTACACATCATTCACATTTAGGTCTCAATGAATCCTCTTTTTAGCTGATGATCCCATGTCAATTTCCTCTTGTTTTTTACCAACAATATGAAGGTGGATATTTTTCTCCAGATCATAGGGGTCCAAACATATTTCTTCTCTTCATATATAGTTCCCATGGCTATCCTGTAGGAATATTTTACTTTGAAGGTACCCTCCCCTGTCATTACCCAACAAAAAATGCTTAAACCATTGTTGAATTGAATATGCCTACCTTGTACTCTTTCCATTAGTTGTGTCACTTCCTCCTCGCACCATACTATACATTTTTTTAGACTTTTCCATTTCCTTACTGTCATGCCTATCCTATCCACTTACTCTTCCCAGTAATGATGAATGTGCGTCCATCGTTTTTGGATCATGACATTCTTTAGCTGAATAAAAGGTCCCTTGTGTCCCAAAATTGGTTCCTATTCCCATGAATCTTCCCAAAAAAAGGTTTATTGTCCATTCTTGATTTCCTAAAAACTATTATTCTAGAATAAGTCTTTATTTTTCCATGCATTTTTCCAAATTATGGAACCTAGTCTATCACCATCCATTCTGATATATTTTATTTGATGAATCTTAGAAGCATATTTCATTGTCCATACCTTTTCCCATAATTCCTTCGATATTTTAAGCCATCGCCACCAGATTTTAGCTACCAGATATTTTCCCATCAAAGATGGGTATTTGATGTCCGAACCCTCAAACAATGCACAAAATTTGTTCCAATCCACTAGTCTCCACTTTTTCACCTTCATCAAGCCTCCCCACAAGAATTCTCTCTATAGGTTATGGATCCTTTTTAGAATGTTCGATGGAGCTGCAAGAATTGAAAAAAGATAAATGGGTGGGGAGCTAAGGACTGATTTGATTAAGAGAAATATTCTAGGTAGAGTAAGAAAACAATGCATACAACTTGTTAATTTGGCTTTAATCTTTCTTAGGAGTTCTTCCCAAAATACATTTCTCAGGGCCTTATCAAGTAAGGGAGCCCCAAAGTATTTGGAAGGGAAGGATTCATGATAAACACCTAGGATTCTAGCTAAATTTAATTGGATATATAAATGAGTGTTGAAGAATAAAATATGGTATTTAGAGAGGTTAATGAGAGCTCCAGAAGCTTTCATAAATATTCCAAAGATGGCTTAAAATCCAGTGCTTCTCGAACCAAAGGGTGATCCATGAGCATCATATCATCTAAAAATTGGTGAGAAATGGGATCAATATTCGGGCCCATGGAAATACCTCTAATAGAGCTAAGGGATGTAGAATATTTGAAAAATCAACCAAGGTCCTCAACCACAATGATGTACAAGAAAGGAGATATGGGGTATCCTTGCAAAATTCCCCTAGAGGGGTTAAACAAGTGAGAATGGGATCCATTGATAAGAATAGAAAAAAAGGTTGAATAAATCATATGTTTTATCTAGACAATCCACTCCATGTAGAAACCAAAGGCCCCTTACATCTCATTAAGGAAGGTCCATCTAAGGCGGTCATACACTTTGGACATATCTGCCACATTTTCCTCTCGTTATTTTGGAATTAATGCCAAGAAAGTAGCATTGAAAGATTGAAGAATGGTTCTTGATGTCCGTAACTCTTCAATGACCTCCCAAATTTATTTTCCAATGATTTCCCAGGAAGCCTAAAAAAGAAATATTGAAGAAATCTAGGCCTAGGGATTTCCCTCCTACCATCTCCTTGACCATCTTCTCTACCTCCTCAAATTTTACAAGTCTCATGAGACTGAGGTTTTGATCTGGAGTGGCCAGAGATGGGATTGATGTTGTGATCACCTAGATGGATTCCCATATATCAACCATGTTTCTTCTAAGAGTTGAGTGAAGTGTTGGACCAGTTCCTCTTCATTGTCCTCCTAGTTTTCTAAGACTTCCCCCCTTTCCTATTTCAGACTAGCAATTTTGTTTTGGATCTACCTTTTGAGAAGTGAATTGTGGAAAAACTTTGTATTATTGTCTCGTTCAAGGAGACAATGAAACTTAGATTTCTATTTCCACAATATTTCCTCTTGCTTTTCCCTTTTCTCAATTTACACTCTCAGTTGCCCCTCCCTTTAGATGTTTTATTTAGATCGACATGTAGAAATGATTTTCACCTGAACTATTTCCATATCTTGCTCCAATTGACCTTTTTCATTGAAGATGATTTCAAACACTTCCTTGTTCCTCTTTTTTATCCGAAATTTGATGTTTCTGAGCCATTATTGTACCTGATACATTTTGGTAACATATAGGTCACTCCTTTCCAACCACCAAATTATGATATTTTTCTTGAAATTTGGATGATCCATCCAAAATAATTCAAATCTAACAGGTTTGGGTCTCTATTTTAAGACACTTTCCAAAGTCAAAATAATAGGCCAATGATATGATCCATTGGCCGATAGTATATCAGTTGTAATTGCTTACCGATTCTGGAACATGGATTCAAGGACAAGAAATCTATCAAGTCTTTCTACAATTTGAGCCACACCACCCCTTTTATTATTCCACATATGGATACCACTACTTGTATGTATGTTCTTCATCCCTCTAGAAATTGTGTGTGTCATGTGTGTCCTCCTATTTTTGTGCCCTATTCCTCCCCATTCCTTTTCTTCGACTGAAACATTGTCTTTGTTCCTCGATATCCCCTCTTGATTTTGTTAGAAGCAAACACCCGAACCAAAGGGATTACTCTACGCACTTATGGCTGACACTGCAACCGAACCTTCACTCTTCTAAGTACAATTTTGGAGGAAGGAATAATTGCTCCAACTACCTAGTCTTAATTCCATTAATGAGTTTGTTGTGGTTAGGGTGAACAGGGTACTTTGGATAGACTATGCATTCAAGGCTCTGCAAGTGCGAGGTGGGTCTCTAGTAAATATTCATATTTTCATTATTAGACTTCCCAGCTTCCTCCTAACCATCTCCCATTCATGGTATCATGGAAAATACTACAAGGCTTCCCTCTCTTATATGAAAATACCAAACGAGTTATGATTCCAACTTGATCTGAAATATCAAACAAACTCTGATATTAATTCATCCCAAAGAATCCTTAGTTTCCAATTAGTTCATATGGAGATACTAAACATCCGACCAGATTTGGTAATATAAATGAAGATCCCTTGACTATTTGCAAAATATCATGTGAATATGATTATTTGTCCATAAAATTGAAATGTAAATGAGATGTCACATCAAAAAATAAAAGAACTCGAATACATATATGGATGTCATATGTCACTTCATCTTCAAAGTCCCTTTAAATAGCATGATTGTTCTTCATCATCTCAAAATTCCAAATTACATTACAATATAGTCTTACAAAAACACAATTTGAAGATGCTATGAAAATTTGTTGCTCAAATGTAGAAACAAAACCTTTGAATTCCTGGCAAAAAATCGTGCAAAATTAGTATAAAATATTCAAAATTTCGTCAAGATAGCCCTTGGTGTGCTTTATAATGTTACCTCAATGCCTTGTAACTTTGGCATGCATTACGAGGCAAAAAACTCCATTAAATTGTGTGTCTTGGAATTTATGCCCACATTGAAATGTGTCCTTAGTGCCTTGGGGTGCGCATCATTAAATAGGGTGCCCTTGTAAACCAAATTCTGAAATTATTGGAAAGCATTAAATACAAGTTGTTGGGTTGTTTTAACCAAACCCAAACTATAGGGGAATTGGTTAAAATTTAGCTCTATATGTGGATGATATATATATATATATATATATATATATATATATATATATATATATATATATATATATATATATATATATAGATATATATCATAACCGTTCAATTTTCCCGCAGATATGTCTTGGTTTACAATGGTTGTTATATGGTTTTTTATATAATATATGGCATGTATATACATCCTGAGTGGGCCTACTGGTTAAGAACATGTGTTTCCTCCTAAGAGGTCACAAGTTCAAATCCAGAGGGGGGTAGGATTTGTATACCTCTGTAGACTTTACCAGTCAAATCCTTGGGCGGAGGGGGTCCCTTGTCCCATGAACAAGGGGGTCTCATACACCAATTTGGTGTGGCTAGGTCGTGACCTTAAAAATAGATTATTATTATTATTATATAATATATATGCAATATATTATATACATATATGGTGTATAATACAACCATATGCTATGTTTTTAATACAACTCCTGTGGATATATGTTAGCTCCTTCGCTGACTAACTTATGGTCATATGTATATATATATATATATATATATATATATATATATATATATATATATATATATATATATATATATATATATATATATATATATAGACCATTGGTTGGGGCTAGTCCTCGGCCCCTTTCCCCCTCCAAATAAACCATTTACAAAGTTTAAATGTAATGTTTGCAATAGATATGTTATGAATCATCATGTAGTGTGTTGGTATGGAGGGATTGTATTAAGGCCTTGGGAGGTTGCGGGGTCGACCCCTGTCAACTCCCAAATATTTTTATACGACCATGGCCATATAGGCCAATGGGAAGTTTCCATGTGGCAACTTCTCATTGGCTATTTAATGACACGTATCACCATGTAATTGAACCATTTTCTTGCCACTTGTCATCATGCGATTAGACCACCTAGATTTGTACCTTTCCCATTTATCTATCAATTAGGTGCCACATCAACATGCCACGTTTCACCCTCTAGTGTTGCCACATGGCACCCCCATTTTTCCTAGTTTGACCAAACTTTGACTGCTCATAACTTGTTCATATGATATTCATTTGACATGTCATTTGTGTCATTTGAAAGATGACGATGAGATCCACATAATAATGTCATTTTATAAAAAAATTGAGATGGTTGAATTTTAAGCTTCTATGGATCCCCTAGGACCTCTGTGAGCATTCCTTAGATTCTCCTGGATCACTCTCAATCAATTTATTGGTGTTTTTATTAACATAAAAACAATTAAAGTCTTCATTAATTACAATACATGAAGTATTGAACACAATTATGGATTTGGGGGGAAACTGGGTGTTACACTTTGTTGGATGTATGGGCTGACCCGGGTTCTACCTTAGTTCTCCAACAAAACCCTTTTCACCATTGGCCCTTTTGGTAAACCATAAGGCTACACCGCGCATAACACAATCTCACCCAAGATGGATTATTGGTGAATGCAGGACACATGTGTGTATAGTCATGGAAGGGGTTTGGATTGTTCTCTTTACTTCTAATTCTACTTAATCATTCATTCTACTACATTATTCAACAGATCCATTAATTCATGCATTCATACTATTCATTATGCATAAATATTCTAGTGCACGCTATAATTAAAACCATTCATTCATATAACCATTGAACCATAATTGCATAAATAAATAAAAACATTCAAATGCATTACAACACAGGGTTTTAACATGGTTCACCCACCTTGGGGCTATGCCTACAAAGATCTTCTTCTTATTTCTTCTACTACATCAAAATAGCGTTGTGTGCATTACATCATAGAATAATAGAGAGTAGCGAGGTGGAATAGTGTTGCACCAAGATCCATAGCTTGTGACCTGGCCCTCAGTTACATCTCCATATTGACTCCATCTGAGCTCCACAACTCTCAAAACAAATGTCAACTCAAAAATGTGCTCCAAGTACTTTCTTCATGCAAAACGTCACACAAAATATTTCTTCAAAGACACTTACATAAGAAGGATTCCTCAATATACCTTAAACCTCTTCTATTTATACTACAAAAGTGGGTTAAAACCCTTACAATACATCCCAAAACCCTAACCCTAACATGGCTAGGTTTCTCCACATATGCGTCGAATTTTCGCAAATCCTACCGCACACTTTGATTTTCCTCAAAATATGGCATGCTCTCCTTCTTGGTCCAATCTTCCTAGTTTGTTGCGATGTTCTCAATCTTTGCTCCAAAATTGAATTTTCTCCCAACATAGGCCTGCACCAACAACCCCCAACACTAAAATGTGGCTCTTCCTGAGCCACTTAGACTGTGTTTACTTGTTGCAATGCTATCTCCAGTGCACGAAACTTATTTTCCAACTATGTCACTTTCTCCTTTGCACACATACTCTTTTATACCAATATCTCCACATCCCGCGTTGTCATGTGCTCTTTCATCACTTCTCTTCTTTCTGCAAGTGTCTGTTCCAAGATGGCTTTATCTGCTCCCAACATTGTTATCATTTGTTCTACTTGTTCTTGTAGGGGCTCCATCTAAGCCTATCATGCTTGTTTCTCCTCTTGTCCAGCCTTTACTTCTGTCTATAAATGTTTTAGCTCCTACGTGACCCTCGGTCTCAGGGATATGGCCATGGTCTCCTGCCTCTTGTTTAAGTCTTGAACTGCAACGTTCATATTTTATTCTCTTTGCTCAAACTACTGGATCTTCTCATATTCTTTGAGGATGGTCCAAATAAGCACAGTCCTATCATATAACTCTGCAACTTATTTTACTTCCTGCGCTATGCTATCTATGTGCGCAACAACCTCCTTCTCTCTTTGTTCTCGTACCTATGGACATGTTCTTGGAGTTATTTTTTCGTTAATTTTGTTATCTCATGTTTATATTTCTCCATTGTCTACACAATATTTTGTATCTTATCTTCTGATGTGACCTCCATTTCCTTCATGCAATCTGGTATGCTACTATATACTTATGCAATTTTCTTCTCTAGGTTGTATGCACGTTGTTTCTCCTCCTCCTTCTCCAATGTTATTTGTTCAAAAGTTACCTACAATATCTCCTTAACCTCCCCATCGAGCGCTAGGTTGGTGGCATCCACCCTAGGTCTATAATGAACCTCCTTCATCACACTCGCCTGTAACCCATATCATTCCTTTGTGGGTATGTTTTCCATAACCAACTCCATGTGTTCTATGTCCTTCATTGGTTTATGTTCTTTATTCACCTTGAGGCATTAAAGTTCACATTAACCTCGTTATCCTTGACCAACTCTACTGGGATTCTCCACACATTGGCTATATTTTGCTGAATATCTTCTAGGAACATGGAAAACACTGCGTTGTTTGCCTGTTTATTCTTATTGTCCTTTGTGTGCCATAACATTGTATATCGCGTTGCGTGACATTTCCCTTTCCTATCCAGAAATGATGTGAATTTGGGTTCCTTCCATCCTACTAATGCTACCAATATCAATATCCAGGAGTAATGGAATTATATCCCATTATCCTGTGCATCCCTGTAGTCTATCAAAAATTGGTCCAACAAGTAGGGCACCCAACTTAATACTCTCGTTGCGCACTGCGCAACTGCTGCTATAACTCCTTTTGGGACCTCTTCCTTTCTACACTTCCTCAAAATTTTGCAGGACATAAGATTCATGGAAAACCTCATCTCATGTGCAAGGTCAGGAAACTTTGTTGTGTCTGTCACATCATGATCTGCATACTTTAACTTTGCCACTTTTCCCAACATGTATTCAAAAAACATTACTCTATTTGGCATGTGAGGTAGCGTAATTTCCACTAGGGTTTGTTTGCTTGCTTCTTTCCTCTTCTGTCCCACGGCTGGGTTTTCTTATGAAAATTCTTCCTCGGCTTCTTCTTCTTCTTCTTCTTCATCCTCTATGTGTATCATTCCTAGGTTTTTTTTGCTAAGGTTTGCTTGGCTAACTTAATCATCCATTCTACTAAAGTATTCAATAGATCCATTAATTCATTCATTCATACTACTCATTCCACATACATATTCTAGTGTGCACTATAATTAAAACCATTAATTCATCTAATCATTCAACCATAATTGCAGAAATAAACAAAAGCATTCAAGGACACTGCAACACATGGTTTTTCCTTAGTTCAACCCCCTGGGCCTACATCCACAAATATCTTTTTCTTATTTCTTTTTATACATCAAAATAGCGGTGTGCACATTAAATCATAGAATAATAGAGAGTAGTGAGGTAGACCAGTGTCACACCAAGCTCCACAACTTGCGACCTAACCCTCAACTACATCTCCATATTGACTCCATTTGAGCTCCACACCTCTCAAAACAGACTTCAACTAAAAAAGGTGCTCCAAGTACTTTCTTCATACAAAAAGTCACAAAAAATATTTCTTCAAAGACACTTACACAAGAAGGATTCCTCAATTTAACTTAAAAATCTTCTATTTATACTACAAAAGTGGGTTAAAACCCTTGTAATACATCCCAAAACCCTAACCCTAACATGGCTAGGTTTGTCCACATATGCGTCGGATTTCCACAAATCCTATTGCATGCATTGCTTTTCCTCAAAATATGGTGTGCTCTCCATCTTGTCCCAATCTTCCTCTTTTGTTCTATTGTTCTCAATCTTTGATCCAAAATTGAATTTTCTCCCAACATAGGCATGTGCCAACACATTCCCCTCCCCCTTAAGGATAGACTATCCTTAGTGCTTTTAACATCATATATACAAATTTACATAGAAAAAATGGGTATGCCACCCTCATGGCATCTCCCAGCTCTCAAGTGGCCTCATCTACTCCAAAGTGTTTCCATTTCACTTTGACCGACATGATGGCCTAGTTCTGGAGCATATCTAGGAGTCATAAGTAGTGCTCTTCTCGTGATGTCTCTGGAATTTTTCAAGAATTGCCTCAATTTTATTGTTGATGAAGTGAGTCCCCTAATTGCTCATCATTATTATTGGAAATCCAAACCTTGTCACTACATTTTCAAATAAAATTTGTGTTGCATTCTCTACGCTGCAATCCTTCACTGGTGTTGCCTCATCCCATCTGGTCAAGTATTATGTTGTTGTAATAATGTATCTAGCCCTGATATTCTTGTTGGTGGATTAATTGGACCTAAAAAATCTACTACCCACTTATCAAACACTTATAAAGTTACTTGTTTTCTTAATGGCATCTCATCGCTCTTGGATGGCTTCCCAACTCTTTCACAAACATCTCAATTCTGACAGTATTCCTTTGAATACTTATGAACTATTGGTCACCATAACCTTGCGTGAAATACCTTATGTGTGGTATATTTTCTTGCGTACTGTCCTCCATCAATTCCTTCATGTGCTTCTGTAAAAATTATAGGCCTTTCATGCTCCATAACACATCTTCTCAAAATGTTATCTTCTCCAAGCTTGTATAAATGAATTGCAATCAGTTGATAATCTGCAGCTTTTACCACCATTTTTTTCTTCTACGCAATAGTAAATTCTCTTGGGGCTACTCTTGTGCTCAATAAATCGATAATGTCAACAAAATATTCATCTGCAACCTGTACTGAAAAATTTATCTTCCAAACTAGTTGGTTCTTCTCCATTAGTAAGTCTTGACAAATGGCCAGGTCCTGCATTCAATATTCCTGGCTTCAACACAAATTCAAAGTAAAATTATTGAAATAATGATATTCATATGCATATCATTCCACACAACATTGTCTTATTAACTAAGTATCTCAGATTTGAATGATCTATAAACATCTTGAAGTGTTTTCCTAAGAAGTAATGTTTGTATTTCTGCAAATCATACACCATAGCTAATCCTTTTTTTTCTGTAGTATTATAGTTCTTCTCTGAATATGACATCTTCCTACTTGTAAATGCAATAGGGTGATATATATCACCTTCTCCTGGATGAGTTAAAATTTCTCCTAATTATATTGCAGATGCATCCACATGCACATGAAATTCCTTTGACCAATATGGAAACACCAGAATTGGTGAAGTGACCATCTTTTCCTTCAAAATATCCAAACTCTTCTGCCACTCCTCCTTCCACTGGTACTTGATGTCCTTCTTCAAAAACTTTTCCATTGGTGCAGTAATCTATGCATATCCCCTTATGAACTTCCTGTAATATCTTATATGGCCAAGTGTACTCTTCAACTGGTGCACTGACTTCGGTGGTGGTAAGTTAACTATGACAACAATTTTAGCATGATCAACCAGCAAACCTTGTTTACACACCACATGTCCTAAAAAAATACCAAAAGGTGCATTGAAAATGCACTTCTTAATATTCAATGAGATATGACATTGTCTACACCTATCCAACATCAGTCTTAGTACTATGACGTGGTCCTTCAATAAATTAAACATTGTCCAATCATCCAAGTAAACCTTAAAAAACTTATGAATGAAGTCCTTAAAATTTGCTACTACTACCCTTGAGAAAATTGCAAATTCCTTCTTCAATCCAATTGGCATAATTGTATACTGAAATGATCCCCATTATGTAGCAAAGGTAGTCTTATGTCTGCATTCTAGCGCAATCCTAATATGATGATATCCTAAAATTCCATCTGTGAATGAATAAGCATCTTGACCTGTAACATTCTCCAAAAAATCATATGTAAATGGGGTGGGAAAAGGATCATGAAGGAAATAATTGTTCAGTTCCCTCAAGTCAACATAGATCCTTATTAACCCTTGCTTATTTTCTTGCACCACCATGGGACTGATCCATTCTGATTCTTCCACAGGTTCTATGACACTAGCTTCTAGCATCTTGCCAATTTTTTCCTTTACTTTCTCCTTATATATTGAATTCAAGATGTAAGGTCTCTATATGATAGGTCTAGCTTATGGATTCAAATGGATATTCATCTCTCCTAATTCTCCTACTAACCCCTTCATATTTGAGAATGTTGTTGGGAATAAATCATTGTATTCGCATAGTAACTCTATTATCCTTTCTACTATTTGATTATCCCAATAATCTCCAATGCTTGCAATCCTCGAGTTTTTTGTTGTTTCAATATTTACCTTCTTTATCTTTAATGGGGATGCATAATCTTTTGATTCTAGCTTGGTACCTTCTACTTCTCTTTCTCCTTCAACTTATGGTATATTGATATCATGCGGGTTATCTTTTGTCGGGTATTCTTCTTCTGCAACATGATCAAAAAGGTAATAGTTGTATGACAGTCTATTTCTTCTGATATATTGGGACTATTTCAAACTCTAGTTCTTCAAATATCCTATCACATACCACTTTCAGTGTTATATTTATCTCTGGAGTTTCATTCTCAAAATAAAATGTAACCAAAAAATTATGTTTCATTTCTTCCCAATTGGAAGTTTAACTGTTTTGTTCCTGTTCTGTGTACCAGTTCCATGGAATGCCTTCTAAAGTGTGAATAAAATAATGTGGCCATTATTCTGGTGGTACCAATTTCCATTGGACCATACACCTATCTATGTGTTCCCTGGGTTTTCCAATCCCATCATATTTTTCCAAGACGTTTTTCTCCTGCTCTATGCTAAATCCGATGCGCAGTAACCTTTTGCACTGAAACCAATTGTTGATCTTTGCCTTGTGTGTACCCTACCATCTTGCAGGTGTAGCTTTTAAAGAAATATCTAATGTTGGGTTGATATAATATTCTTCGCGCGTGGTGGTTTTGTAAAGATGATTTATTCCTTCTGTAAGGATATTATCTGTAGGTTCCACATACCTTCCTCCTTCTGAGGGGTCCAAAGGTGCAATAACTTTGTACTCTCCAAATCCAAATATCATATTTCTTGTCTTAAAATTAATGATTTCATGGTTATCAAAATCCCAATCCAATCCCAACAGAGATACATAGGGTGTAGTATTATCTACTATGTCAATGACTTCAAAATATGCCATGGTGTGTATGCCATCTAGATCTATTGGTATCCCCTTCAATATTCCCAATGGCACCAATCTGTGTTGATTTTATAAAATAAATTGAATAGGTGAATATCCTAATTGAGGTTCTCCCATAGCTTCCCAAGTATTCTTTGGAAAAATATTGACTTCAGATCCCAAGTCTAGTATGATATATCCCATATTGAAATCTCCAATGCTTGCATTCAACCTGAATTATCTACTTTTTCTTCTCTTCCTCTAAACCCGATTTACTGTCTTCACCCCTTCTTCCCCATCATTACACTTTTCTAACATATTTTGTAGTACTTGTAGAGATGACTTGTCATTTAATAGCTCAACACAAGATACCAAAAAGTTCCTTAAGTTACTTACTTGCTCTAAAGACTACTCTTTGTTGGTTTGATCAAACAAGGGAGGCATGTCATACACTGGTACATAATCTTTTGGCTTCATTCCTAAGGTAGATGCAATTTTCTCCTTCAGAATATCTTGTCTAGCTTCCTTGAATGTCTCCTTTTCTTTGCGCACATCAAATTTATGTTCAGGTTTTGCATTCTTCCTTACCTACTTATGTATATCCTGGTTCTGTTTTGCTACATCATCTCCCATCTCAGCTCCACCTCAAGTCACTATACAGATATTCTTTCCATCCTCTTCCCCGTCTTCTACAACAATCCATTGCACATTCTGATTATTTTGGTTCCTCTTGTCGTGTATCTTTAGCAACAGTGTCAGACAATATTTTGTTTCATGGACTAATGCATGAAAATACATACATGTTGCAGGTGGTAACGGACAATCTCTTGCATAGTGTTCAAGCTTCTAACAGTTATGACAAACTACTGGTCCTCGACCTCCTCCAAATCCTCTTCCTCCATGGCATCCTCCTATGTAGCCTCCTCTATTACCCTGATTATCTCTGCGTGGTGTATTATATTTTGGTCCTTGATTGTACTATGGTTGTGCATTGATGTACTGTAGTGGTTTTGCGCACTATTGTGCAGGATTATACTATTTTTTCCCTTGAAACTAGTGTGTGTTATACTAGGGTTGTTGCACATGATTATATTGTGGTTGTTGCACATTGTTATACTGTGTTTGTTATATTGTGGTTGTGTTTGTTTCCTGTCATGTGTTTAGCCTGCACCCTACATGTATCTGCAATCCTTTATTTCATCATTTTCATAGTGTTTAGACTGATTCTCCTGGCTTATGCATACTCTCTATCATTTCATTCATAAACCGGTCTTCTAAGCTTGGCTTCTGAAATTCATTGATCAATTTCCTCTTCACCTCTTCTACAGTTGTAGGTGCTCCTATTGGGTTATTTGTTGCGAGACCCATGTACCAGTCTAATGCATGGTCTCTAAATGTGATTTCCATCTGTGCAACCTTTGTATCTTTGTCTATAATCTACTTGGTTGCCCATTTATTCTCACAAGTGAACAAATTCTTTTATGGGTCATCTAAACCATCCCCTCAGAACTCTGGTAACTTCATAGTGAAATGTTGACCTGCCATAGTGAAATTTTCTTAACTAACACCTTCGCATGGTGTAGAAACTTGAATTATACTTGTTGAATTACTTCTACTTGAATTGGACCCTTGTCCAAAAACTCTTCTACCACTAATCACTTGTTGGTTAACTAGTTTTTCTTCTTCAGTTGTCTTAATCGAACATGGGGTTGTGGGTTCCACACTAATTCAGATCTGGAATGGAGATCCTTCTTCTGCATCAAACACATGACCTCTGATTTTCCTCTCATATGTGGCATGCAATATATCCTCAATATGCCCTGTGGCACAGAGATCCTCTACCTCTTCCTCATCATTGTCCAAGCCCTCTCGCTCAGCTACTTTCGTCTTCTTTGTATTCATCTTATACTGATAGGTTTGTCCACTGCATTTCACTTCTACTTTCCTTATAATCTCCCTGGTATGTCCATCATCCATCATGATGGGGTCCATTGCTTCCTTCTTCTGGCTACTTTCTAGAGCCTTCTCCATATCTCAAATATTCCCCCAACTCCCCCATGCGCACAGAGTGATATAGTTGTATGATTCCATGGTCAACACACGTTTATCATATAATAAGATCTTGATCATCGTGTAAAGTGACTTGATGTACCCCCCTCTTGGTCCCTTAATAAATATTGATCTACAACAGTAAATGACTTCATTATATCTACTGCAAATTCAGTAATAAACCCTGCAATAATATTGTCTAACCATAAATCTACTACGCATGTGAATTTATTATTATCCCTTTCTAAGTTCGCAATATCCTGATAAGTCCACTCAACTGGTTGAATCTGATTCATGGTATGGGTATCCTTCAACCTTAAAATCCACTCTTGTAATAGATCTCGAAAATAACAGAAAAATGCTTCATGCAAATCAGTAAAAACATACCTTTGCAAGTAATGGCACAGTGTATACCTAGAACCCTTATTATATTTCTACACGAATTCCAACTTCTTTGTTTCCAACTATCTTTCAATATCTTTCTTCGTAGGATTCCATGGTCTAAAAATCTCTTTTTACCACTACATATTCTTCACCAAACCCCTTCTCGGTTGTTCTTCTGAGTTCCAACCGACAACAAAACCATTTGTTGGATGTATGGGTTGAAGCAGGTTCTACCTTAGTTCTCCAACAAAACATTTTTCATCGTCGATGCTTATGGTAAACTAGAAGACTACACCACGCATAGAGTGCATAACGCAGTCTCACCCAAGATGGCTTATGGGTGGCTACAGGAAAAAGATGTTTGCAGTCATGGAAGGGATTAGGATTGTTCTCTTTACTTCTAAGTCTACTTAATCATGCATTATACTATAGTATTCAACAGATCTATTAATTCATTCATTCATACTATTCATTCCACATACATATTCTAGTGTGCACTGTAATTAAAACCATTAATTCATCTAACCATTCAACCATAATTTCATAAATAAACAAAAGCATTCAGGCACACTGCAACACAAGGTTTTTTCATGGTTCACCCCTCTGGGGCTACATCCACAAATATCTTCTTCTTATTTCTTCTTCTAAATCAAAATAGTGTTGTGTGCATTACATCATGGAATAATAGAGAGTAGTGAGGTGGACCAGTGTCACACGAAGCTCCACAGCTTGCGACCTGACCCTCAACTACATCTCCATATTGACTCCATCTGAGCTCCACACCTCTCAAAACAGACTTCAACTCAAAAAGGTGCTCCAAGTACTTTCTTCATGTAAAAAGTCACAAAAAATATTTCTTCAAAGACACTTACACAAGAAGGATTCCTCAATCTACCTTAAACCTCTTCTATTTATACTACAAAAGTGGGTTAAAAACCTTACAATACATCCCAAAACCCTAACCCAAACATGGCTAGGTTTTTCTACATATGCGTCGGATTTCCACAAATCATGTTGCACGCACTGCTTTTCCTCAAAATATGGTGCGCTCTCCTTTTTTACCCAATCTTCATCTTTTGTTGTGTTGTTCTAGATCTTTGATACAAAATTGAATTTTCTCCCAACATAGGTCAGTGCCAACACATTCCCCTCCCCCTTAAGGATACATTGTCCTTAGTGCTTTTAACATCATATATACAAATTTACATAGAAAAAATGGGTATGCCACCCTCATGGCATCTCCCAGCTCCCAAGTGGCCTCATATTCTCCAAAGTGTTTCCATTTCACTTTGACCTACATGATGTCCCAAAAGTTCCCATCCTTAGGGAGATCCTTTTGGGTTTCACCTTGATATACACATGATTTCCCACCTTGAATTCCTTATGAGTCCTTTTGTTATCTACATAGTTTTTTTTTGCTATCTTGGGATTCTTACAAATTCTTCCCTATTATGACCACTTCCTATTCCATTTATCTTAACAAATATAAACCACATTTGATCATGTCCACTAGATTGTCCCAACTAAATCGAACTCTACATTTTATTCCATATAGATCCTTGAATGGGCTCATCTTCAACGACTCCTCATAACCATTGTTGTAGGAAAACTCTACCAATGGTATATATTATTCCCATTGTTTAGGATGATGCATGGCATGCATCCTTAACATTTATTCTAGCACTCTATTTACCCTTTCAGTCTGTTCATATGTTTGAGGATGGTGGGTTGTGTTAAATTCTAGTTGCGTTCCCAAGCCCGCGAACAACATTTTCCATAAATTTAATGTGAATTTCCCATCCCTATCTAAAATAATGGTCTTGGGAATACCACGCAACCTAAAAATATTTTTCATGAAAATATCAACAACATCTATATCTTTAAAAGTAGATTTAATTCGAATAAAATGAGCTACCTTGCTAAGCTTATCCACCACTACCGTGATTGCATCATGTTTCTTAATTGTTCTTCGCAAACCAATTATGAAATCCATGGAAATAGTTTCTCACTTCCATTATAGAATTTGCAATGGTTGTAATAGTCTGGAAAGGTGCTTATGTTCAACTTTGACCCGTTGGCACTCCAAGAACTTTGCAATATACTCTACAATGTCTTTCTTTATTCCTGGATAGTAATGCAGCTTTCTTACTATCGTTATCATTTTTTGATAACCATGATGACCCACATAAGGTCTCATATAAAAATCATCCATAATGAGGTGTTTCATCTATGTTGAATCAGGTACATACATCCTATTGTTATAAATCAATAGCTCATCTAGTGTAAGCTGGTATTCCTCGTACCTCTCCATGTTTGGATCTTGGTACAAATTTTCTTTTGCTAGATTGAAAATATTATCCTCTTGGAAGAGTGTTGTAATTCTCTGCTTAATATCATACTCACCTACACTTTTTGTTGCTAGGTGTACTTTTTGCATACTTCTATTAAGTTCATTTACCACTGGGTTTTCCTTCCCTTTTATATGTTTGATCTCAAAATCAAACTCACTGATTAGTGAAATCTACCTAGCATGTCTAGCATTCAATTGTGGCTAATCAAATATATATTTCAATCCACAATGATCTATCATCAAGAAAATTATTCTCCCAAGCAGGTAATGCCTTCACATATTTAAGGCATGTACAATAGTTGCAAGATCTATTTCATGAGTGACATATCTTTTCTCATGCTCATTAAACTTCCTTGATCCATAACGGATCACATGTCCTTCTTGCATAAGAACTCCACCAAGTCCTTCTTTGCAAGCACTAGTGCAGAATAAGAAATATTCTTCAAGATATGTAATCTTTAAAATAGGGGCATTGGTCAAGAGGTGTTTCAGTTGTTGAAAGTTGGCTTCACACTCTATTGACCACACAAATTTCATCCCTTTTTTTTGTAATGAGGTAATGGGATGACTAATATTGGAAAATCCCTTAATAAACCTCCTATAGTATCAATTTAATCCCATAAATGATCTTACCTCAGTTACATTCTGATGGGTTTTTGAATCCATGATTGCCTTGATCTTTTATGGATCCACTACCACTCCCTCTTTTGGGATTGTGTGACTTAAATACTAAATTTCCTTCTGGAAGAAGTCATAGTTTCTATATTTGTCATATATCTAGTGGTCTCTAAGCACTTGTAACACCAACCAGATATGTTCCTTGTTCTCTTCCTTGGTCTTGGAATATACTAGGATATTTTCAACAAACACAATAACAAACTTGTCCAAATATTTGTCGAGAAAATTATTCATTAAACACACCAAGGTTGGAAATCCCAAATGGAACTACCACAAATTCAGTGTGCATATATTGTTCTAAAATTTTTCTTATGGATATCTTCATCCTTAATCCTAACTTAGTGATATACTGACCTAAATTCAATTTTAGAAATGATAGTATCTCCTCTGAGATGATAAAAAATATCATCAATCCTAGGCAATGGGTACTTTTTATCGATGGTCATCATGTTCAATTGCTGGTAGTCAATACACAACCTCAAGGTACCATCATTTTTCTTCACAAATAGTGCGGGTGCTCCCTACAAAGATACACTCAGCTTGATATACCCTTTATCCATCAACTCTTTTAATTGCACCTTTAATTCTACCAACGTAGGTGTACTCATTTTGTAGGGTACTTTTTATGTTGGTACTACTCCTAGTACAAGATCTGTTTAGAAATCTATATCTCACTTAGGAGGAAGTTCAGGTACCTCTGATGGGAATACATCTTTAAATTCCCACAACATTGTATCATTGTCTATCTTCAACTCCTTATTCTTGGTTGCATTGAGCACTTGTATTGCATACAAGGGACACCCTCTTCGACTAAACTTATTGAGTTTCAATGTTGATATTTTTCTTACTGATACGGTCTTTTGAATGTATTGCAACACCCTTATGTTGTCTTCATTATCTTCACATTTCAAGGTCTTGTCATGGTAATTCAATATTAATTTATGGAAAACTAACCAGTCTATGCTTATCAATAGATCATATGATCCCAAGGGTAGTATGTTTAAGGTTGCTTATGTATGCAGTCCACTCATTTCAAATCGACATGCCTCTATCACCTCTATTACCTTTCTCTTAGTTCGTGTGGCTAACTGAACCAACCATAATTTTTTATGCTTTTTCCTTTGTAAGGCACATGCTTCAACCAATTGGAGTGAAACATAGATAAGGTTAGAACTAGGGTCAATCAAAATAGAAATGGGTTTTTTGGCAATTATACCTTCCAACTCCACCGCAAAATATTGGTGATATGCTTGTGGATTTTAAATAGCTACATAAATTATTGGCACACTCATGGCCACATCATTAACCATAGTAGCCTCCTAAACATGGTAGACTCTTTTGTTTTCATGTTGTCTATGAGGGAAATCTCTCAATATATGTGCCTATCCACAACCCAACACTATAGAGGTCCTTTCTTTTACTCCTCTACTTTCTCTCTTACTAGATCTACTGGCCTATTCGCACTCTGATATGGAAAATCATGTTGGTGCATACTTCTACTCGAATGATCAAAATGAGCACATTTATTTGGATTCTTATATTGGGATGGTTTAAATCCCTTCCTTTGAAATCTGGGTTTATCCTTTCACTTCATGTCCTTAAGAGGCTCCTACTTATGCTTGGATTAGTCATAACAACACTTATCCTTTCTAATGGTGTCTTCCAAAGTCTTAGGCTCATCAAAATCAATCCTTTCCTTATAGGACTAAGGTAAACCATTGAGGAAGCATTGTATTCTTTCTTTCTCATCCTTGAGGTAAGGAACATATCTCAAAAACTCTAAGAACCTCTTGGCATAAGAATCCATGGTAAGTTTTCCCAACTTGTGCTCATGGAACTCCTTAATCTTACCATCATAATACTTCTCTGATAAATACGCCTTCCTGAAATATTTCTCGAACTGCTTCTAGGTCAGCATGCTTTCCTTCAATCCCTTAACTTCCTTGAGGTCCTCCCACCATATGGAACTCTTCCATTCAGATTGAAAATGCTCATATTTATCTTTTTATCTTCATAATAGTTAGGTACTCAAAAATACTTCCTTAGTCCCAATAGCCAAGCCTTGGCCTCTTCTCCTTTCTTGATTTCTCCATCGAAGGTAGGTGGCTTTTCCTTCTTGAACTCTTATATCAGAGAACTCTATAAATGTCTCTTCTTCCTCTTCTTGTGTTATCAGATAAATCGATAGGTGTGGACACTAACAAATCTCCCTAGATCCACTTGGATCTAGAACAAAACAGGACAGGACATGACTCTTTCTCTAAGTTGCGGCCATTGAATCTACTACTAAGAAAGAATGAGTGGCATAACTTTATATCGCTTCCTTAGGTCTCTGTTGTTCCCGCTTCACTCTGGTGCTCTTGTGAGATCAGGTACAAGACTACACAAGCCAACCCGAGTGAAGATAGCAAAGTATATTCAATGTCAACCTATGCATATGATCAAGGAGTTATGCAATAAAATAAGAGTGATTTTATGGGAAAGGGACATGTCGTTGTATTATATTAAATGAAAGTAGAAGATACAAACAAATCGCCTTGATGTCGCAAGCTTCCTTTCAGTGACCCTTGGTTCCAACACACACACACTTTCTCTACATTTGCATGAAGAAGATCCAATACAACTTGATAGACCAAATAGAGTCTTCAAGCTTATATCCAAGAAGATTTCTTCACACAATTCTTTCACCAATTCTTCATTCAATTTTGCTTAACCTTTTCCATGAGAAACCTTTCAATATATAGGAGAAGGAGAGATGGTTAAATGGATGAGGATGATCCCACTAAATCTGAGAAGTCAGTAGGATGCCAACCATGCGAATGCCAACTCATTTTCTAGAAGATTCCCTTCTAGAACCTTCGTGACCTCTTCTCTTTTTCAAGCTTTGAAACAGTTTCGCACCCTACCTATAGAGCAGACTGCGAACAGTTTGCACCCTAAGTATGGGTTGCCTATGAGAATGAAGGATTTTTTCATCCTATAACATAGGTAGCCTACAAACTCATCTTAAAAATGTATTTTTTGGAAGAAGACAACAGTCACTTTTCTCAGGCAAGAAGTCCTTGTGGGAGCCTGAATACATCACTTGTAGAGACATCACCAGAGTTAATGTGTAACAAAATGCCCCCCAAAGGATGAGGGTGGAACTTGTGATAGCCGAAATACTTTGTAAAATGCGTGTGTGTGTCAAAAACAAGGAGTGCACCTAATCGAAAACCTGTAAACAACCAAGCATCTGCAGAATATAATACCAGTTCTGAGGTAGGCATTCCAATGCTCATATCACAAATGACTGGAATCATAGACGTAGGTCATGGCCACCAATCATACACCGTGGATCCATGTCGTCAAAATGCTACATAGCCACTAGGAATACACTGTGGATCTATGTGAGAATACTTGAATTAAGACATAGCCACGTAACATACAAAGTGGATCTATGTGTCGATACAAATCATACATACTCCATCACAGCCTAGATCAAAAATATGAGACCCGGGGTTTTTTCAATCCTGTCAACTGAAAATACGAATCTAGCCATGTGATTACATGTGCTGAAGTCGAACATGGTAGAAACCACTTGATTACTGGCCATTGATGAAAATCGTTAACAAGTGTGAGGGAAATCACCATTGATGTCAATGACTCCCACGGTATTGAAGTACAATCTGAACGAATGTGAATGAATGAGCTGAAGTCGAGCACTCGGTGAAATATCTCGATCAGGGATCAATGATGTGAAACCCCTGTCGAAAGCAAAGAGACCTGCCATTAAGGCATGCAGGTTCCAAGGTACTAAATGATTTCTAAGTCTCATTTCTGAATAATGAGTTGGAGTCGACGGAACAAGACTCATCACAGGAGGGCCTTGATGTATCCCCCATCAATGAAACGAAATAAGTAACAGATTTTGAGGGTGAAACAAATTATGAATACGGGTTGAAATGGACACAAGGAAGGTCGACATAGTAAGAATGGACAACTGCAGATGGCCGACTCAATAGAGGGCTCATTCAAACTTCTCTTGAACATATGAACGACACGACCAAGGACTTGGAAACACTGACTCAAAGACGACCCAAGATATGACCTTGTAGTAAGTCGAACGAGAGACAAATGGATTTCTCAACCTAGATTCAAATGACGAATAGGGGGTGTCATGTTCAAGAGCAACGCTTACTTCCATTAATGTGAATACGAAAACATATCCCTTTCCCAAAATTTCCCCCACCATTTCTGGTGAGTACCTCTTTATTTTTACACAAGCTTGAGGAGGATAACATATGCTTGTTGATGTAAGATCATCCTTTGGATGAGTCCCTCGGAGTATATTTAACAAACCCTAGGAAGGAGTGGTTAGGTCCCATTACGAGTCTTTTGATGTTTGTTTAACGAGTCCAAGGATAGAAAACTCGAGGGATTTTCATGTTTTGGGAGTCTGAAAAACACTTAAAGAGAACTCTCTCAGTTCCTTTTTCGTAAAAGAGTTTGACGAGACTGAAAAAGCGATAAACTATTGCCCGTCGAATGTTTTCTTCAAATACTTTAACGAGCGTGAAAAGAACAAGATTGCTCAAAATCTTTTCATTTTTATGGAGCGTTAAAAGAGCTTAAAGGATACTCCTTTACATTCGCCGTTTTCGTGTTACCATGATGAGTACGAAAAGACGAGAAAAAATATACTCAGTTGCGTTCTCATATATTTTCGAGCGCGAGAATGAACAAAGACTGAGCTCGAGGCTTTTCTAAAAAAACCTAAAAAAGTAGTCGTACATGCGACAAAAAGAAAAAACACTCGTACCCCCTCGTTCGAACTTCGAAGTTGCTATCTCTATGAAAAACCACACTCACAAGGCTATTAGGGTATTAGGTTTTATAAACAAAGCAATAAAAATAATATAAAAAATCAATAAAAAATAGTAAAAAGTGAATAAATATGGGTGAAAATGACTTTTTACCATTTCATTGTTACTTTGCCAAAAACTTGTCCAACATACCTCATTTTCCCCCAAATTTCTTTGCTCGATTGCGGGAGGCACAAGCAATCATTCCGCGAACAGTTTTAGCCAACGAGCTAATCTCTTGATTCTCCAACTTTTCAATGGTTTTTTTTTTTTTTTATTGGCAATATTTAGAGTTTTGAGTCCATTTTAGGGTCGGAACATGCGCTCAATAATTCTCGCAGGTGGGCTTCAGGGCACCTGCGAGAATCTCGCACTGTGAAAAAGGTTCACCTGCGGGAGACGAAAAATGGATTTTAAAGTGAGGTTTTGCTCAATAAAAATTATGCAAGAGTTTAAAACAAGTTGTTGACTTCCCTCTCATGGCTCTATTGCAGGTGTTTGACCATCATGATGTTGGAATGGAGGGAAAGAGAACATGAGGAGGATGATGCCATCATCGGGAATGACCCGGGTATAGTCGCTGCCCTCCGAGAATGTGGGCTCTTGAAATTTTTCAGGATCCCAGGCATGAGAGCCCAACTCGGGTTGTTAGAATAACTGGTCCACATTAGGGACGTGGATCAACAGTTATTTCATGTGGGATTCCATACGCTGACACTAGATATCGAGGATATCTATTTTCTGACGGGGTTGTCACAGCGTGGATACCATGCTACTTTGACCGGAGGTAGAGGCGGCGAACTCCCTATGAGCGAGTATCTTCGCCAATATTGTGTTCCCAAGACAGAGAGAAGCAAGGGTAAGGTTTCCATTTGGGGGGTCCAAGATCTGACCCTACGGACCATCGTGTTTACTATTGCACGCATGGTTGGGAGCACGGCTCTGTACATCGCTCTCCAGAGCTATTTCCAATACGCCATAGAGTTCACAAAGCCTCGGGTTTTCAACTGGTCAGATGCAGTTCTCCGCAGTATGAAGAGACAATTGACGAAGTGCAGAAGGGGTGACTTGAAAAAGTTTGGGTACGAGTCACTTTTGGTGTCATTCTTCCTCGAGAGGGTCCCACTGCTGCAACTACAGGTTGATTGGGGTTTACCGACCCCACAGGATCTGAGGATGCTGAGGTGGTGTAACCTCATGGCTCGACACGTAGCAGGGCCTATAATCAAGTATAATGATTCATTTTTTTACTGGTTGAGGCCCCAAATGCTGATGATCGATAACTACGTATATGTTGGTTTGGATTTCCAAGGGGATCTGGATTTGGTCCTGCATGAGGATGCTTAGTGGGGTGACTTAGGTGAGAAGTACACATTTTGTTCTTTTTAAATGTTTTTGCAAATTTTATCATATGAAATTTTTTTATGTTTATCCAAGGACTAATCAAAAAATTTCTTTTTGATGACACAGATGTGGGGCCGTATCGACTTCGAGGAATGTCTCCAATTCAAAGGCGAGGAGAAGCATCTCCAGTGGCAAGATGGGATTCCTAAGACTACAAGGCAGTGGAACAAAACTTGGAGGGGTTGACCACATATGTCCCAGACATTGCTATTGGGGAGATCCTGAGACGTTACCAGCACCATATTGTGGGCGTGTCCGAGTCTCTCAATCGACTGCTCCGTAGGGTGGCCTGAGCAGTTGTTTTTTATTGTGAGTGTCATCCGTGATGCTATTTTGTAGAAGCTATAGGCTTCGTATTTTGAGATTTTGATCCTTGGACATAAATTGTTGTAAAAACTTTTGATCGTTATATACATATATACGGCTTCTACCGGCTTATTTTGTGTTGTGTTATACATGTGATGTGTGATTGGTTTATAAATGTCCCAAATGTATTTCTAACACATAGTTAGCTAAGACATCAGTCAATGTATTTAGACATCTAGGAATGTGTTGATATTCGATATAATCAAAATAACGTTCCAAGAGGTGAATTCGTAAATATGCACGTAATAAAGTAGGACTTCGGATAGCATAGACGTTACTTAACTGTAGTACTACTAGTTGCGAATCGAGTCGTATAACCAAGTGGCGGATATCAAGAAAAATAGCATCAATCAAAAATTCGATGACAGTGTTATATTCTGCAATATTATTGGTCACATGACCAAGGCACACACCTCGTAGACTGATAAGTTCATTTGTAGGTGCGTAAATTTCCCATGCAGCAGAAGAAGGGTTCTGAGTACTACGACTAGCGCCATCAATGAAGCCAATGTGGGGGTAGCGAAGACTCTGACATCTGGAAACCAAGCATAACGTAAGATAAGTGGTCGAGGGCAGAGACCAAATAACGAAAAAGCATATTAAAGTAACACACAAAAAGTATGATACAATAAAATACAAGCACTCATGCACAGTTGATCTTAAGCATAGTACTTCTTTAAGTATAACCCATTTTTGGGTTCACTCAAAGGGATACCTTTGTAGTCCACCAACTTGTAAGCTCCTTTCTCCAAAACTCATATGACGATATAAGGACCTCACCACATAGCTTTAAATTTTCTGACTCCTGGCATATCCCGATCTTGTTCGTAAAGGAGAACCAGATCACCTTCGAAGAAAACATGTGGCTTGACATGTTTGTCGTATTGGGCTTTGACACATTTCTTCTGGGCTTCTATAATTAGGGTGGCATCGCAATGGGTTTTTTCTAATTGCATGAGATACAATAGACGTTCTTCTTCGGCAGAAGTGTTTGGGAGAATTTTGACAGCTAGTTTTAGGGAGAGTATCTCACATTCAATCAGCAAGATGGCTTCTAGACCATAGAATAACTAGAATGGTGTAAACCCAGTAGTAGACTTAACGAATGTCCGGTAAGCCCACAATGCTGAAAAAAACATCGTGTGCCAACTCGTTTTGTGAATGCCTATCATTCGTCGAAGCATGGTAATGAGGATTTTGTTTATTGCTTCAACTTGGCCGTTGGCTTGTGGGTAATAGGGTGTTAATTTTTCATGGAGAAGACCCAACTTTTCAGTGAGTTCAGACATCATGAAGTTTCTAAAGTGGCTACCATGGTTAGTAACGATATCTTGAGGAACACCAAACCGAGCAATGATGTGATTGAATATAAATAATGTTGCAGTCCTTCCGATATTGTCGAATGTTGGCATTGCCTCGGCCCATTTCATAAAATAATCTATGGCTACAATAATGTAACCATGCCCCCCGGCCGAGTGAGGGTGACATGTCATGAAATCGATACCCCATTTGGCAAAAGGACCAACGAAGACCACAGGGTGTAGAGGAGCAGGGTGTGATCATATTTTATTGTTGTAGGTTTGGCAAGCGTGGCATGTTTGGACAACAATTATACAATTGTTGAATAAAGAAGGCCAAAAATACCCTGCTCGTAAGATCTTATGGGCAGTAGCATACCCACACATGTGACCACCACATGCTCTAGAATGGCAGTCATTTAGGGCTTTCTTGGCTTTGTCAAACGTGAGGCAGCGTCGAAAAATGGAGTCAATCCCATGACAATAAAGAGTATCACCGAGTATAATATACTGACGGGCTTGGTAGCGTATTCGACGGTGGTTAGTGCTAGACAAATTGGGCTGGAAAGTCTGGGTCTGGAGATATATGATGATATCTTTGTACCAAAGGTCAATGGAACTAATCAAGAAAAGGGATTCATCGGGTAATGAATCTTTTGCTACATTTTTCGTCTCAGAGCAGGGAAGGTTTCATATCAACTCGTCAAACACCAAGGATTTCTTGGACTTAGCGCGTTCAAATTCTAAGTCAAACTCCTGGAGTATTACGATCCATTTGGAGTATTTTCCCCCTAGCAATTGGCATGTAAGAATGTGTTGCATAGGGTTGCAGTTAGAAATTACCATAGTTTTGTGAGAAAGGATATAATGCCAAAAACGTTGAACAGCTTGGACGGCTGCCAAGGCCAGTTTTTCAACATGTAAATACTTGGTTTTGGTAGTCGTGAGACTCTGACTCAAGTAATAGATGACATGTTCGTCATGAGAATCATCCTCCTGGACGAGAACCATAGCGATGGTATTGTCTGAGGCTGCGAGGTAAAGGAAATAATCCCTACTATAATCAGGTGGGAAGAGTAGTGGGGTACGTGTCAAAGATAGTTTCAAAGCTTCAAAATCTTTGTTGGCAATGGTATCCCATATGAACTCAGAACCTTTCTTGAGCAGTCGCGTAAATCCAAGAGTTAGCTCAGCATAGTTCGGGATGAAAAAATAGATAAAGTTTGCCTTCCCTTGCAAACTTTGTAACTAGCGAAGTGAGGAAGGAGGAGGGAGATTGAAAATCGCCTCGACCTTCAAAGGATCTACCCTAATCCCTTGACGTGAAACAATAAATCCCAGAAGTCGGTCGGATTCTACGCAAAAAACATATTTGTGGGGATTCAAGTGTATATGGTAAAACCGACATCGAAGAAAAATGGCGTGGAGGTGTATTGGATGATCTACACGGTGCATGGAATGAGTGAGTAAGTCATCGAGATATGGCTGCACAATGTGCTTTATATCATGAAAGGAGTAAGACATAGCACGTTGAAAATTTGCACCAGCATTCTTTAAACCGAATGGAAGTTTCCGGTAGGTGAAAGTGCTCCAAGGACAAAGAAAAGTGGTATTGTGTTGGTCCACGGGTACGATATTGATTTGATTATATCCGTAGAAACCATCCATCAGAGAGAAGATTTCACTTCTGGCACAATCGTCAACGATCTGGTCAATGAAGGGGGTAGGAAATTTGTCTTTAGGACAAGCTTTGTTAATGTCTCTATAATCAACGCACACACGGATTGTGCCTTGTTTCTTGTCAATCAGAACAAGATTGGAAACCCAGTCAGTTAGAACCACAGGGTAAATAAAGCCAACTTTGAGAAGTTTCTCAACTTCAAGCTTGATAGAGGATGCTTTCATTGGTGGACTGGACGAAGTCGTTGCCGGATGGGTTTAGCCCCCGGGTATGTCTTAATCTCATGTACCACAATGTGGGTCAATCCTCGGCATTTCTTCATAGCTCCATGCGAAGACATCACGCAATTCTTGGAAAAGAGACTTGTAGGTGACAACTTTGTTATGGGAACACAAAGCTCTGATATGCACATTTTCGACAACTCCAGGTTTTATGGATATGTCGAGGGGGATGGTGGGTGAGATATTACTTAAGTTCCCTTCATAGAACATATTGTTTGTAGACTCGGGAATGGTATAAATGATGACAACGGTCAATGGGGTCGAGATTCATTGGTAACCCTCGATGGTGTGTTGTTCCAGGAATAGGATGGAACGATGTTGTCCATCGTCCCAAGGGGTATCTTCCATGGACATAACGTACATAATCATCTCGTCTATAGGAAAAATGGCATGGAACAGATCCAGAGATAAAGCACCAAGAGAGGGGGTAGAAGGGGTTGTCGATTGAATGGCTTGATAAGCGGATTCGACCGAACTCAAAGGAATTTTGTTTCCATAATGAAGATGATCATCGGGGTTGGGTACCATCCACGGGTCGTAAGGTGCATGGGTTCTACGAACAGAGGTGGAGATCATGTTGATCGAGGCAACAAACGGATGTGGAACATCAGGCAGTGGAATGGGGAAAGTACCCATCAAAGAGGAATCTTTAAGAACACCCACACCGACGTTCTAATATCTAGGGGGGTATTTGCAATGAAAGGTACGTTGCCGGTACGTGCATCAGAGTGAAAGAAGACCAATTGGTCTACAGTAACTACTTTTCCTTGATGTGGGAAATGCACGACATGGAAAAGAGTGGACACAACTGCACGCATGGAATCGATCCAACTATGGCCAAGTAGAAGGTTGTAATCGAGAGGAGCATCAAAGACCTCCACTTCAACGTTGACCATTTTGCCTTCTAACGTAATAGGTAACGAAGGGAGGACACCGTAAGGCTTAAAACCAGAGCCATTGAAGGCTTTGAGCATGTTGTGGGATTCAGTTAAAGGAGGAGAGCCAATGGATTTCCAACAGGTAATAGACATGACACACGTCGAGGCACCCTCATCAATAACTATTTTACAATTTTTTTTGTCGGAGACAATAACTTGTATTTTGAATGTGAGTTGAGGGGGTAACCTTGGAATGTGATCTTCCAAGTAAAAAATTATTAAATTTGTATCCGTAGGGTCGATTCCACCAATAGATTTCAACAATGCCTTCCATTGTATAGGACAACTCTGAAGGACTTCGAGGGCTGACATCGCGGATGGTGCTTGGGCCAAATCTTCGACAATACTGTAGTTCTGGGCAACACGTGCATGAGGGTTGAAAGCAAATTTTCAAACAACACCCTTTGGGGGAGGGTGAAGAACTGTATCTAGGCTTGGTCGTTCGAGATGAAGAGGACCATTGGTAGGTGGATTCATGTGAGATGGTTGGACCAACAAAGGAGGTATTGCATCAAACTTCTCTTTGGAGGAAGGATAATCTTTGACTCGAGTGGTAAGTGTGATGTCATTCTTCTTTAAATCACATGTACACATTAAGACATAGGATGTATTGGAGGGGGAAGGTTGGTCATGAATGACCAATTGGGACTGTTGTTGAGAAGGGAAGGGTTGTGACAACACAGCTGGAGTGGGGGGTTTCGGGGTCCCTTGAAGGAACTTAGTAACCTTGGCTTGTCGTGGAAAATCCTTAGTGTAGTGATCATCACCACAGATAAGACAAGGGTATCAGGGTTTGCGCTTATCCCTATCGTCAACAGGTGGTGTTTTGGTTTTCTCAGATTGCGAATTATTTTTATCCTCCTTGTTCTTACCCTTTCCTTTTTTGGATTTATTTTTGCCGACGGGGGTAGATTGAACAAAATTTACCTCAGAAGTCTTGCCAGTGGGAGGGGTAGGAGACAGATCATTATGAACATTAGAAGAAATGAATTTGGGGTTGTTGCTAGAGGTTTGGACAGAATGAGGTTGGGCATGGAAAGTGCCAATCACTCCGTCAGTTGCATGAGAAGCAGTAGGAGTAGTTGAAGTAGCAGAAGTATAAGGACGAGGTGCGTCAGGGAGTAAGTCGTAAAGAGTACCCATTTGTGAGTAAACGAGATCAAGGTATTGAGCACGATTAATTGCCTGTTCTTCTGTGACAACTACACCCATGGTGATGTCACAAGCGATGTCATTCGTGAATGATTTCGTGAACCACTCTGCCAGCAACTGATCGGGAAGTTCGAGTTTGATGAGACGTCATCTCTGTCGCCACTCATGAATGTGATCAGAGATATGAGTGGCTTTGGTTTGTTTGAAAGAACTCAAAATTTCAATTCTCGTTTCGTAGCAGATCAGTAACTGGTAGTGGGTGAGGAAATCCATAGCGAGGGTGTTGAAGTCGGTGAAGAAGCCTCGTGGTAATTCTATATACCACTTCGCGGCGGAACCTATAAGGGTTCGCTGAAAAAGGCGTAAACGAATAGAGTCATCCATCAAGGAGTTGGATGAGCACCAAAGGTGAAAAGTCATTACATGATTGTTCGAGTCCTCTCCCGGTTTACCATCGAATTTAGGGATGTCGGATGGTAGTTTGGCCGGTATGGCAGGCCATTGAGGAGAGTGATGGATCAGATCATTTAAAATTCTCGACAGATCAGGGAGGTCCAGGGTGGCTAAGAAGGGTAACTGTCTATTCACATGTGGTTACTGGTGACTTTGGGGAGGGAGTCCGTCGGTAGACCAGTGGGACTATAAGCAGTTTTCATATAATGCGAAGATCCAGGCAGATTCGGTTGTTGGTATGGAGGCAAGTAATTCATAGGGTTGTACCCTTGAATAGGGGCATGGGGTTGAGTGTTCGAGCCCCAAATATCATTGGATGTGCCTGGATATGGTTGGCCTGTACTAGGGGGTATGAAGGAGCTAGCTTGAGGTTGTTTCCCCCCAGTCGAGGGAGGATTATGTTGAATAAGATAATTCCAATACTGGGCCAAGGATGAAGGTATGTTTTGTCCATAGGGAGGGGTCGGTGGGGGTTTCCCTCCAATCGGGGGTTGCGTCCCAATTGGGATTTGTCCTGCAAAAGGGGATTGGGTTTGGCCTCCTTGGTGAAATTGTCCACCTACAGGAATCGGGTAATTAGATGTGAAAGACAGGATGGTGCCACTAGGGTCGGTGCCTCCGATAGAGGATGGAAGAGGTCCTCTGAAAGGGGTTCAAGTAAGTGTCAGAATGAAACCGAGAACAAGATGGTGCCCAGAAGGAGTGGAAATGCCAAGAGTCCCGGATGAGATTTGTGAGGAGCGGGAATAGAAGCATTCAACACATGATATCCAGGCGAAAGTGTTGGGGTGAATATGGGTGAAATAAGTATGCCAATGGGGGATTGGCTAGCCACTGTAATCCCAGTGTGAGGACTCGTAGTATATGGGACCATTGTGTAATGGACCATTTGTAGAGGGATAGTCAAGATGTGGTTAGTTAGCGGAGCGTCTGTACCAGGAAAATAATAGGCAGTAGTAAAAGGTATTGTGTCTGGATTAGATGTTTCGGCCAGCTCAGGTGTGACCGTGATATCAACGCCTGCTCCTGAGCCAAAGAGATCCCGTCTAAAAATGTCAGTAGTCCAAAAAGGATCTTGACCCTCAGGTCCTATGAAAGGTCCAGTTGGTAATCCAGAAGACTGAACAACTATATCTCTGGAATAATTCACTAGAACAATATGTCTCTCGGAGTCGGGAGGAAGTCGGAAGTCCTCTCGAGAATTGGTAATTCAGAACCATTCTAAAGAGTTAGTTATTTCCACTTATGGAGTGGCAACGTCTTGGACTTCACTCTGTTGAGGAGAGCCTTCCGGTGAGTTGGTAGGCAAGGGTTGAGAACCTTCCAGATCTTCTGGGGGTAGGCCTTGCATTCTACGTGAATGGCGTGGAGGGTCAATTATGATCGAGTTAGAATTTTAAGAAAGAAATTCTATGGCCAAATTGGGTAAACAAACAGCATGCGCTAATAAAATCTAGGAAGCAAAACCAAGAAAACAAGACCTTCTAATTCCGAAGTCACTAGTTGGTGATGAAATCCAACGTCACGATGACGAGACAAGAAGGGGTTGGACCAAGGTGGAAAATTTACGTTGACGACCTGCTTAATAGACTTACACCCTGGTGCAAGCTCCCACACACAATCATGGGTATACCCTCCAAGGAGACCGAGTGAGTCTGGCCAACGTCGATTCCAGGTACTGTGAAGACTTACCCCTTCACAGTCACCTTGTGTAAGACCCTAAGAAGATAGGCTACTAAGGTTACCACCAACAACAATGATGCATGGGGGAATAGTCGACAGTCCAATCCACACGCAAGGGTAGGGTATCTAACCCGAAATTAGCTTGAGAGGCTTCCACTCATCATTGTGGGTATACCTTCAAGTGACCCCCGTAATAAGTGCAATATCTACACCGATATCAACAAAGCAGGGTGAGTAACTCTGTCAATCTCAATGTGACCTTAGGTTTGACCCTTGTGTGAGAAGAGCTTCCCAGGACAAAATGCTACAAATGGAATTGACACTCCTTATCATAAGATACTATTGTGTGTTTTGTGATTTGGAGAGTGTGTCTCACTGCCTATTCCAAAGCTCTAGCCTAGCTAATGTTGTTGTAAAAGAGCCTTAGAAAAAGTTACTAGTTGAATTTTAAAGTTGCGCAATATTATTAAAGGGCTGTTGTTACGCAAAAAGGAGACGGAAATGAAACTGATGTTGTGTGAGAATCTGACCCAACAATGCGTAAATAGGGATGAATGATACAAATTTTTGTTCAATTAATCCTATTTACAGGAGGGAAAGAGGAGTTTTCTGGAACAATGTGAACTACGATGTATGATCTTCTCTGAAATGTAATATCAAACAATCATGAACAATGCAAATTCCCTATTCTTTCTCTTTCAATACTTGAATGCCCATATTTTTGGAATAAAAGGTTGCTTAAAAAAAGAAAATGTGTTTAATTTTTTATTAGAAACCAAGCAACGGGGATGGAACTAAGAAAAAGTAAGCAACCAACGAAAAATAAATACACAACAAACACCCAAATCGATCTTTCAATGAAGATAAAAATAACAAACTGACAAGACCAGTCTCTTCAAATGCACATGGGTAACAATTTTCCAAGTAATAAGCAATTGAAAAGGACGATTAATCTCAACTTTTAATCCAATCAAAGGCTCCCGACCAAACAAGCACTCGGGTTTCAGAATCGGAGATTATACCCTTGTTAAGAAAAGGTCAAGAGGTAAAAATTGAGAAAAAATGATCAAGAAGAGATTTCGATTTCCGAAAACTAATCATTCACGAGATTTGAAGTAAAGAAACATTCAATCACTGGCTAGAGAAGTTCTTTCCAAACACACCAACCAATCTGGGCATTTGAAGACACAAAAGACTTAATCCAAAAAATTTACAAGTGACTTTATACTCTGACAGTGGGGTACAGTGAAAGAATTAAGGATTCTTGCAGGCTAGACACAGACAGGTTGTGAGAAGTTCGCACTGAACTGAACACTAGGGTGTGAACTTTAGTGATTCTTGCAAGCTACAAAAAAGTGCAGTGCGAGAAGGTTTGTAATCAAGCAAATTTTGGAAAAATGACAGAACTTTTAAGGGAACTTCTGGATCCAGGGAGTCTGTGAGGATCTCCTCAAGACTTAGAGATTGATTGGAAATGAAAAAGGGTAGGTCAAGAGAAAATGGCCAGGTAAAAAACACCAAAATGGGTTGTATCCCCAGCGGAGTCACCAATTTTGTTATCGGATAAATCGGTAGGTGCGGACACTAACAGATCTCCCTAGATCCACCTGGATCTAGAACAAAATAGGACAGGACATGACTCTTTCTCTAAGTTGTGGCCATTGAATCTACTACTAAGAAGGAATGAGTGACATACCTTTATATCACTTCCTTAGGTCTCTGTTGTTCCCGCTTCACTCTGGTGCTCTTATGAAATCAGGTCCAAGACTACACAAACCAACCCGAGTGAAGATAGCAAAGTATATTCAATGTCAACCTATGCATATGATCAAGGAGTTATGCAATAAAATAAGAGTGATTTTATGGGAAAGGGACATTCTGTTGTATTATATTAAATGAAAGTAGAAGATACAACCAGATTGCCTTGATGTCACAAGCTTCCTTTCAATGACCCTTAGTTCCAACACACACACTTGCTCTACATTTGCATGAAGAAGATCTAATACAACTTGATAGACCAAATAGAGTCTTCAAGCTTCTATCCAAGCAGATTTATTCACACAATTCTTTCACCAATTCTTCATTCAATCTTGCTTAACCTTTTACATGAGAAACCTTTCAATATATAGGAGAATGAGAGATGGTTAAATGGATGAGGATGATCCCACTAAATCTGAGAAGTCAGTAGGATGCCAACCATGCGAATTCCAACTCATTTTCTAGAAGATTCCCTTCTAAAACCTTCGTGACCTCTTCTCTTTTCCAAGCTTTGAAACAGGTTTTCACCCTACCTATAGAGTAAACTACGAACAGTTCGCACCCTAAGTATGGGTTTCCTGCGAGATTGAGGGATTTTCACACCCTATAACATAGGCATCCTGCAAACTCATCTTAAAAATGTGTTTTTTGGAAGAAGACAACAGTCACTTTTCTGAGGCAAATTTTTTTTATGGGAGCCTGAATACATCACTTGTAGAGACATCACCAGAGTGACCAAAATAATGTGTAACATCTTGGAAACAATTGAACGAGTCTCACTATTGGACAATTCCTATATATTGATCTTCCTATTGAGTGACTATGTGGATGTATCCCCACTAGTTTTTCTTCTCTTAGCGTCTCGATGCCTTTTCCTAGAAGAACACCTTCCCACATTATTGTGAGATGATCCATTCTTCTAGACATATGAGGGGATCTTTAATTTATCTTACTTTTGTAGTCATGCATTACTAATGGTTGGACCATGTTGCAAGTGTTTCTAAATATTAGATAGACTCTACAATAATACTGCATTTAACTCTGTCTACTCGGCATGAGCTCTCGTGAGTCTTTCATTATTTGCATTCAAACTCCTTATTGTGGCTACCAAATCTAGAGGGGTTTCTCTGGCCCTCTTTCCATCAGATTCTTCATCTTGGAAGTGTGAGGTGTCCTCCATAATATGTTTCACCATTCACTTTGATTTCCTTTTCAGTATGTCCTACATGTTGAAATCGTGAAACACTATTAGCAATTACATTTCAAATTTGTTCACATAAAATTCTTGACCTTGTCAATAATCAGTCTGCTTTGACAATCATGAACTAGGACTCCATTCCTTCTTATCATTCCTGCCAAAAACTATTTTTATTACTCATTATCATAACTAAATCATTCAAAGGTAAAACATAAAATGTCATCAAGGTTTTCTTAAAAATTCATTCAAACTTGGTGACCCATTAAAGCCTAGAGTTTTAACTCTGCTTTGATACCACTTTGTAACACACCCAACCCCCCAATCCCTACTTATGTTGCTGGGATGTTAGAATTTCTCTTTTTGCTAAGATTTTAGTCTTTGGTTTCTAATCTGTATTTGACATTCATCCTGTGTGGCACACACATGGGATTCATCTTCATATCCTGCACCATAATGCAAAGTTGTGTGTGTGTGATGGCAGTGACAATCCTCAGATTCACCACTCTCTTTTTCTTAGCAAATCCTTTGGTGGAGTGCAACCACACAGACCACAGAATAAATGTCCCTGATTGAATGTCTCTGACTCCCTCGGCTCAGCTATATCAATGGTTGGCGATGAGTCAATTTCTCTTCCCATCAAGAAATCAGGTTATACAACCCACAGTTCATCTCCTGATTCAACTTTTTCGACAACTCCATTCCTGACATATCTGGTAGTCATCGAGCTGGGAACATCAATGGTCCCAATTAACTCAACACCCTAAAGCTAAGTGATGGCTAAATCCTTTCATGTTCTCCACCCAACACTTGGCCCTTGGAGTCTACAAGGAAATCTATGACTCAAATCATATCGGTCTGCCTCACCCGTAAATAAATGACTCTTGTCAACTCAGACCTATGTCATCATAAAATTCCCATTCTATGTGATCGCATGACTTCCCAAACAATCTTTCTCGAATGATAAATCCTTCATTGGGTCTGACAACTATCGGACCCTCACATCGAACGACCAACATTTAGGCATATCTCACATCCCCTCGATAGTTAACCAATGCTACCTCTTCAGAGAGATTCTATATTTGAAATGGATTGTTTCCAGATCTAATGGCCTAGATCCCATCGAATTCAATATTGATATATCTACAACTCTCCCCATTCTAGGGATTTTGACAATGAATTTACCTCATTGGAAATTTCGCTTGCTCCTCTTCCGAGACCTTCTCAAACTACACTCTTCCAACAAGCTTGTCGGCTTATCACTCTACGCATCTACGGTTCTAAACTCATGGACCTATCCTTTAGATAGATTGATGGCTCTCATTAACTTGGAACCCTCCCATCAAAAACTCACCATAGCCATGATTCCAAGTTTTCTCTAATGCTCCTCCTTTCAATATGCTTCCTTAGAATCCCTGATCTTTGACAAACTATTAAGATCATATATCTTCACCAAATCAACGGTTTTCACTTCCTATAGGTTTAAACCGGGATTTCAACTCACTAAGGGTTATTTCTGGACCTACCAAGTTCGTGATATTTCCTTTCACCTTTATGCAGTGGTTTTGACTCTACTCCCTCAGGAATTCATCCCTCTTCTTCAACAATCAGGAAACATTCCACCAAGACTCCAAAATAAATACGTTGTATCCTGCAAACCTTCCATTCAAAGGATAGGGAAAACACAAGGTTATCGGTCTGCACTAGCCTCCCATGCACAATTATCACAACTACTACATTAACCTTTCAAGACAAGATTATGTTACTCCATTTTAAACTAAAAATTAAAATGCATTCATCATATTCCGACTATTAGTAAGAATAGAATACATTTTACAACCATTGATAAATATTCAATGCACATATAAGGAAAACACTTATTTGTTCATTGATATTTTCAACCAGCCAAATGACTGAGGGTGATTTCCTTTCCACCTAACTGTAGGTTGTGCTGCACATTTTCCTTTCTACAGCAAGCGAACCCCATGCCATGCCATGATACCACCAGAGGACTCTCACAGGTTGGCTAATAGATCAAGGAATGGATCAAGAAGGTTACTCTCCTTCACTCCACTAGAAAAAAATAAATTCCCCCTCTTCCCATTGAGCTTAGGACCTCCACGAGCTTACCAGGCGCCTTCCATGCTAAATTTCCTCTATACAAGGGAGTCTCTTCTCTACTACATAGTCCCTTGGCCACCTCCCCTTACCAGTTTCTTTCCAACAAGCACCAACCTGTTGTCCTCTCATCTCCAATATGGATACAAGAATTCTTAAATCTAGGGTGACCATTCATATCTTGGGAAAGCTTCCCATTTTCCTCATGAGAGCTTCCCTATTTTTTTTTCTCTGGTTCTCAAGTCTATATGTGTGAGCTCAGTCTGCACATTCTCCTTACCATCTATTTGTGAGTCTAGCTACTCATCTCTAGGTATGAATGTTCTTTGTCCCTCTTTGCATTGTATGTGTCATGTGTGTCCTCTGATGTTTGCGCCCTTCTCCTCCTCATTCTTTTTCCTCTACTGGAGCATGCTCTTTTTTCCTTGGAATCCCCACTTGCTTATGTAAGAAGCAAACTCCTAGGGGTAAAAATCCAAAATTTAAGGGATAACTCTATGTACTTATGGCTAACATTTTAGCTGACCCTTCACCCTTTTGAGTACAATTATGGAGGCAGACATAACTGCTCCAACTACCCAATATGAATGTCATTAATAGGTTTCTATGGTCAAGGTGAACAAGGTACTTTGGACAGGATATGCATTCAATATTTTGCATGTGTGAGGTGCCCTTAAGGAAACACTGTCCTTAGTGTTTCTAACACCATATAAACAAATTTACACATAAAACAAAAATGGGTATGCCACCCTCATGGAATCTTCTAGTTCCCAAGTGGCATCAACTTCTCCAAAGTGTTTCCATCGCACTTTAACTTGCACGATGGCTCGGTTTCAGAGCAATGTCTCTTTCCTATCCAATATGCATTGAGTCTCAGGATGGAATTCTCCCTCTAGTACCACATGTATCGCAGTACAATCAATAACATGATAAAAATCATGAATATACTTATTTAATAAGGATACATGGAACACATTGTGAGCTCTAAAAGTTGGTACAGGGAATATCTATATGCCACTCATCCCACTCTTTCCAGGTTTTCAAATGGTCCAAACAACGGGGCTCTATCCTTACGGAATTCCTTTTCGTCTTCACCCTGATATATATATGATCTCCCACCTTAAATTACTTATGATTCCTTTTACAATTTTCATAGATTTTTTTTCTATCCTAGGGTGCTTTCAAATTCTACCTTATTCTGATCACTTCCTAGTCCATTTCTCTTAATAGATATGTCCCAAGTGTTATCATATCCACTGGATTGTCCCAACTAATTAAAATTCTACATTTTCTTCCATACAGAGCCTCAAATGGGCTCATCTTCAATGACTCTTGATAACCATTGTGTTGGGTATGTGTTATATTCTTGGCTATAAAAAACATTTCTGCCTCGGGAAATGTGTCATGTATTTAGGTGGTTTTTCGGCACATGGTTTTGTCGATGGTTTTCTATTTCCGTTTAAGGAATTAGGGGTTTGGACTAATCTAGGTCATTGGGTTAGGATTTTGGATGTCGTTGGATCCTATGTGTATATTGTATTGTAAACAATGTATCACCATGAATAATATAGAATATATTGGTTTTCCCAGTTTGGGTTTCCAGGGGAAAAAACTCTGTGTAATGTTTGTATTTTCCATTGTATATTTTCTGTTCTTTTTTTGAATATCTATTTGTAGTAGTTATTGTACAAGGTTAGAATTTACACATTGTTGTAGGAAAACTCTACCAAGGGTAGATATTCTTCCCATTATTTGGGTTGATGCATGACATGCATCCTTAACATGTATTCCAACACTCTATTTACCCTTTCGGTATATCCATATGTTTGAGGATGGTAGACTTTGTTGAGTGTCAGTTGCATTCCCAATTCCGCAAACAACATTTTCCATCAATTTGATGTGAATTTTGCATCCCTGTGTGAAATAAATGTCTTGGGAATACCATGCAACCTGAAAATCTCTTTCATGAAAATATTAGCAACATCTATAGATTTAAATGTAGATTTAACTAGAATAACATGAGATACCTTTCTTAGCTTATCCACCACTACCATGATTGCATCATGTTTCTTAATTTTTCTTGGAAAACATGTGATGAAATCCAAGGGAATAGTATCCCACTTCCATTCTAGAATTTTCACATTGCTTCAAATTTACATTCGAATATTCTCACTATGTGGAGGATAACTTTCTGGTCTTCCTTGCATTTTTCAAGTGCATGAGCCACCATTTCCTTCATTATCCAATAGTTCTCCATTATTTTATATAATTTTGTATCCCAGGTTCTAGAATACATGGGATCCTCTAACCAATCTCGTGTTTCCTCCTAGATATCCTCATTAGAGATTTGTTTGTTCTTCTCCCTTACTATCTCCTCCACTTGTTGAATTTCTTGTTGAGCATCCTCAGAGAAATTTTCCATGAAATGTTTCTTAGTTTCCCAAGCCTCTTGATCAACTCTTGCAATGGCTCCATGTTGCCTGGATGAGGATGTTGGATTACTGACAGGGGGGATGAATCAGTAATAGCATAATTATAATCCTTTTTCTCCAAATAATCCAAGTTTTATATCAATGTAGAATTATTATCCAATAATGAACAACCACACACATACACAGTACACCAGTGTTTTACGTGGAAACCCAAATCGGGAGAAAACCACAGAATGCTTGATCTTATATGTCTTGAAGAATTTCATTCATTGGAAACACCAACTTCCTTTGTTTTCCAGCTGCAACTGGAAGGAGGCTCCAACCCCCTAGTTTCTCAGGCTACAACCCGAGGGAAGCTCCAACTCTCCAATTTTCTAGCTACAACCATAAGGAGGCTACAACCCCCTATGTTCTTCGTCTACAACCGGAAGGTGGCTACAACCACTTGTCCTTGACCTGTCCAACCGCCCTGAAGTAGAAGTAGAATGATGGAACCACTTTCACACTATCACTGTGAGATATACCACTGTAAACATGTACCAATAAACCTGAACCATGCATCAACTTGTACCTCAACCTGTAATCAACTTGTACCATAAACAAGTGCATCAACCATGCACCAACCTATACCATAAACAAGTGCATCAACCATGCACCAACCTGTAACAAACAATTTGTAATCAACCTATACCAAGTATGTACCAATCATGTGTCAACTACTCATCAGCTATGACTCATCAATATGTACCAACATTATAAACTGTACACCTCATGTATGTGCCAACTCATCAACTACTTGTCTCAACCATGTACCCAACTTGTACCTCAACCAAAATCCCTCATCAGTTTCATCATCCAAATATGATTTATAACTCTGTAATAGACCTGGTGTAAATGATCACATACCTACAAACCTTCCTTAACTTTAAACAACAAGAGACTAGCATTTACATCAAACTTTTATTTAGTCTCACATCACTAATTTTGGATTACTCAACAACCCTAACTTGAAATAATCATAAATTTGTACCTGTAATGCATAAAGATATGAAACTGATATACAATATTCTTCAGTGTGTTTTATGCAATTCCTCCAGGTGTCACTACTTGGAACCTCTAAGAAAAAGGAGTTATAGAAAAAATGCCATACCTTGCTGAATTCTGGCTTATTCTAGAGAGTGACCTTGTAGAGCATTCCCCACACGGAATATTTGTTTAATTGATCTAAAAATGTTACACAACATACTAAAGACTGTACTCTAACCAAAACAATTTGTTTCACTAAATTTGGATCTATTATGAAGAAGTTATGACGTTTTTACCCAAAACACATGTTTTTGACTAGTTTCGGGACTAGCCACAAACCCTATTTTCCACGGAGTGTAAATCCAAAAATAAAACGATCCACAAGCTAAATTTTTTACCACAGATACTTGTATATGTTTACTCAATGGAATAGAAATTTAAAGTTCTTAATCATTCCTGAAAAAAAAGTTATTGCAAAAATGGTGAGATGACCTGAAAAAACATACCTTAGAAAGCATCATCAAAAGAATTTATCCTTCCTTGAATTCCAGCCTTCTTTTCTTCACTTTCCTCGGAAATTCAGCTTATATATCCTTTGGTTACCTCGGACACCTATAGGTATTCAATATGATCAAGTGTGTCTTAAATGAGAGAGCCTTGCCTCTTATTTATACTCTCCAAGTAGCTTCCTTAAAAACATCTTCTAGGTCACTTTGCCCACTTTCCTTATTTTAGGGTTAACCCACTTCTAATTTCTCCATTAAATTTATTATTGAATTAATTCATTTTGTATTCACTTTGAATTATAGTAAACTCATCACTTCACTTTAATATTTACCTTTTAAAATCTATTAAGCCACTTTGACTACTTTGACCTTTTGGGGCTTCTAGATGACATATGAGGGTCCTCCAACTTCGTAAGGCCATAACTCTCAAACCGTGAGGAGTTATTTGACGTTCCACATACCATCATAAATGGAATGACATGTACTATCCATATAGAATAGTATTACCTGAAAATATATCAAAACTCATACCATTATCCATCAAACAAACTTGGGTCCATTACCCAAACCTGGGTTCTCCAACTTCTCATGGCCATAACTCTCTAACCGTGAGGATTTATGTGAAGTTCCACATACCACTGGAAATGGCATGATAATAACTATCCATATAGGATATTTTCACTAAAAAATTCACAGGCGTTCATCTCATTATTCCACAAATAATCATGGGTTCTCTAACCATACTTCTAGGATAACTCAATCCGCAAAGCATCTTCCCGTGAGGGATTTCACCATAAGGGGACCACTTTGGAGTTCATCCATTTCTACTTATTATCAGCCATGACAAGACAATAATGATTCATCTTTACACCAAACAATCTTGGGTCCATTACCCAACCTTTGTGCTACGGGGCTTTCTTCAAGGATTGACATCAATGACAACCAACCTTAATCAACAGAGGATGCATTCCTGGATGCTTCCTTTCCTTTCTCCTTTTTGGATTTCCCTCCTGCACCCACTACTCGACCCATATCAATTGACCACTTAATACCCAACAACCAACTCAGAATAAACCAAGGGTTTGGTTTCCACTTGTCTCATCGTTTTCTCTCACTTGACTGGACTGAGAATTCCCAACTCACCTAGCCCACACAAGAGTTGCAAACAAGGACCCAAACATGAGTAGCCACAACTTGATCCCTTAACGATTCTTGGGATCCACTCATTGAAGGAAGGAGGCTTGGAGAGACCTCCTCACTAACGTACAGTTTCCCATCCCAAAAAATCCAAGAAGGTCTCCATTTGACTCTCCTTCTAACCTATTTTCCCTCCTAGAGTTCATAAAAAAATATGTTTCTATTGACCTACCTAGCCATGATATCATAAACCTTCCCATTTCCATCCATTATCAGAGGAAGCTACACACGATCGACCCTATTATCTCCCTTCAAGACTCCTTTCTGCATCATGATTCTAGCTCTCCCATCCCTATACCTCATTACTCTCCCGAACCTTCTACATTCCATCACATGAATAAGGAATAATGGATTTGTACTCTCTTCTGTGAATATAAGGGCTTGCACATTACACCTCCATCCTTTCATCAACTCATATGATATCAAGACTCGAATCATGCAACTTGGTGGTGGATTATCTTGCCACTTATGCAACGATCATCTCATGATTTACCACCCCATTCGGGGATCCATTATACTTTTCATTTAACTCGTTTCATTCCTTTATGAGAGTGCTAGGAATTGAATCCCTACACTAGCATACCTGATAAATGCCACATAGCTCCACTCCTTCTTTCATCATTCGATCCGAAAATGTGTTTGCATTCCTACGAACATGGTTTGGTAGGATCATTGATATATGTCGAGCTAATTTTGCACCTTGAGATAGTCTAAATGATAATCTCCCATAATAAAAAAAAATTTCAAGATTTATCCCATCCACAATTCTTTGGAGGGATGAAATGAGAATTTGGGAATCCCCCTTGACAATCAAGTTGCAATATACCCTATCTTTTGAAATTAAAATACCAGTTATCATACCCATAAGCTCAGCCCCATTCTTGGAGTTTTTTACCAGCCTGGTAGTGAAGATAATTTTGATCTCCCCTACTGCATTTTTGAACAACCCTCTAGCTCCTAATGGTCTGGGATTTCATTTCAATGCAACATCAAAATTCATCTTAATGTGATTTATTGGTGGAGGATCCCATGTCTCTCTCAATTTTTTCCTGATTTCTTTCTGAGGTATAGGAATAAGACAATGGAGATGGTGCAAATTCCAATGACTAAATATTACTTTCTTACATCCCAAAGACTCCCAATCATCCCCTATCCATGTTGATGTTGCAATATACTCCCTGATGTTAAATTATATGGTGTTTCAAACACTCATTGTTTATTGTTGTTGTTGTTGTTTGAATATATACTTGTTTCTTTCCTTCCATACATTTCAAAGAAGAATTACTAGAAACATGTTCCTCAATTTATTGAGGATAGGATTGTGATATGGACTTACCCTCAATCTGTCTAGAGTCAAGAGGACGTCATCCTTATTACAATCAGACTGTCTAAATAGAGTATCACCTAAATCCCACAGTTTGGACTCTTCTCTACACTTTGAGAAAAGGTGGTCAGTTGTTTCTTCTCCTTCTCTACACATCATTCACATTGAGGGCCCGATGAATCCTCTTTTTAGATGACAATCCCATGTCGATTTCCTCTTGTTTATTACCAACCATAAGAAGGTGGAGATTTTTTTCCAGATCATAGGGATCCAAACTTCCTTCTTCTCTTAATCTATAGTGCCCATGGCTACCCTATAGGATTCTTTTACTTTGAAGGTATCCTCCCCTGTCATTACCCAACAGAGAATCCCTGAACCATTGTTGAATTGAATATGCCTACATTGTACTCTTTCCATTAGTTTCTCACTTCCTCCTCCCACAATATTTTCCATGTTTTTGGACTTTTCCATTTCCTTATTGTCATTCATGTGCTATCCACTTACTCTTCCCAATAATGATGAATGTGCATCCATCCTTTTTGGATCATGACATTCTTTAGCTGAAAAAAAGGTTCCTCGTGTCCCAAAATTGGTTCCTATTCCCATGAATCTTCCCAAAACAAGGTTTCCTATCCATTCTTGACTTTCCAAAAACTATTCTTCTAGACTAAGTCTTTATTTTTCCATGCATTTTTCCAAATTATGGAACCTAGTCTATCACCATCCATTATGATATGTTCTATCTGATGAATATTAGCATCGTATTTCATTGTCCATACCTTTTCCCATAATTCCTTCGGAATTTTAAGTCATCGCCACCAGAGTTTAGCTGCCAGACCTTTTCCCATCAAAGATGGGTATTTGATGCCTAGACCCTCAAACAATGCACAAAATTTGTTCCAATCCACTAGTCTCCACTTTTCTCCTTCATCAGACCTCCCCATAAGAATTTTCTCTGGAGGTTATGGACCCTTTTTAGAATGTTCGATGGAGCTGCAAGAATTGAAAAACGATAAATGGGTGGGAAGCTAAGGACCGATTTGATTAAGATAAATATTCTAGGTAGAGTAAAGAAACAATGCATCCAACTTGTTAATTTGGCTTCAACCTTTCTTAGGAGTTCTTCCCGCAATACATTTCTCAGGGCTTTATCAAGCAAGGGAACCCCAAAGTACTTGGAAGGGAGGGATTCATGCTAAAAACCTAGGATTCTAGCTATATTTAGTTGGATCGATAAAGGAGTGTTGAGGAAGAAAATGTGGGATTTAGAGAGGTTAATGAGAGCTCCAGAATCTTTCATAAAAAATCCTAAGATGGATTAAAATCAAGTGCTTCTCGAACCGAAGGTGATCCGTGAGCATCATATCATATACAAACTAGAGGTGAGAAAGGGGATCAACATTCAGGCCCATGGAAATACCTCTAATAGAGTTGAGGGATCTAGAAGATTTGATAAATCTACCCAGGTCCTCAACCACAATGATGTACAGGAAAGGAGATATGGGGTATCCTTGCCAAATTCCCCTAGAGGGGTTAAACAAGTGAGAATGGGATCCGTTGATAAGAATAGAAAAAAAAAGGTTGAATAAATCATATTTTCGATCTAGACAATACACTCCATGTAGAAACCAAAGGCCCCTTACATATCATAAAGGAAGGTCCAACTAACGTGGTCATAGACTTTAGACATATTGATCCAGATTATCATCTTAGGCTTCTTTCTCAATTTAAGAGAATGGATAGATTCATGGGATAGAATAATATCGTTAAGGATATGGCGACCTTCAACAAACCCCCCTTGTTCTCAGGAAATGATTTTTTTTCATGATGGATATTAACCTATTATCTATAACCTTAGTAATGATTTTATAAATTACATTGCATAAAGGTGTAGTTTGGAACTTATCTGCCACATTTGCCTCTCGTTCTTTTGGAATTAATGCCAATAAAGTAACATTGAAAGATTGAAGAATGGTTCTTCACATTTGTGACTCCTCAATGACCTCCCAAATGTATTTGTCAATGATTTCCCAGGAATCTTGAAAAGAAATCAGTATTGAAGACATCTGGGCCAAGGGATTTCCCTCCTACCATCTCCTTGACCATCTTCTCTACCTCCTCAAATTTTACAGGTCTCATGACATTGAGGTTTTGATCTGCAGTGACCAGAGCTAGGATCGATGTTGTGACCACCTAGATGTCTTCCCATCTATCAAACTCTGGTTATTCTAAGAGTTGAGTGAAGTGTTGAACCAGTTCCTCATCAATTTCCTCCTAGTTTTCTAGGACTTCCCCCCTTTCCAATTTCAGACTAGCAATTTTGTTTTAGCTCTGCCTTTTGAGAAGTGAATTGTGGAAGAAATTTGTATTCTTGTCTCCTTCAAGGAGCCAACGAACCTTAGACTTCTATCTCCACAAGATTTCCTCTTGCTTTTCCCTTTTCTCAATTTCCACTATGATTTTCCCCTCCCTTTTCATGTTTTCTTCAGATCGACATGTAGAAATGATTTCCCTCTACACTATTTCCATATCTTGCTCCAATCGACTTTTTTCCTTGAAGAGGTTGTCAAATAATTCCTTGTTCCACTTCTTTTTTTTCCAAAATTTGATGTTTTTGAGCCATTGTTTTACTTGATACATTTTGGTGACATATAGGTCACTCCTTTCCAACCACCAAATTCTGATCTTTTTCTTGAAATTTGGATGATCTATCTAAAATCATTCAAATCTAAAAGGTTTGGGTATCTATTTTAAGACACTTTCCTAGGTCACAATAATAGGCCAATGATCTGATCCACTGGCTGACAATATATCAGTTGTAATTTCTTACTGATTCTGGAACATGGATTCAAGGACCAAAAATCTGTCAAATATTTCTACATTTTGAGCCACACTGTCCCTTTTACTATTCCACATATGGAGACCATTGCTTTTATGGATGTCCATGAGGTGATGACGGGCTATGAGGTCTCTGAATTCAATGTTTTCTGAAACAAGCCTACGCATTTTCCCTTTTTTCTCCTCCAAGGATGTTATCATGTTGAAATCTCCTCCTGCGTCGATCCATGACTGGTTTTGCATGGTCACCCCTAATATGTGAATATCATTCAAAAAATATTTCTTCAAGGCCGACGATGGGTGCCCATGCACATTAGACAAGTAGTCTTGTTTTTGTGAGCCAATAAATCAGTATTTGGAAATTATTGTTCTTGCTGAACTGGAATGAACTTTTATGGTTAGAATCTAAGGATTCCACAAAATTTCCAATCCCACTAAGACTCCTTCCGCTTATACTAGTACTACTTCACAATTCCTCCAAGTTTAACCTACAATTGTGATCATAGTAACCTTGTCACATTTTGTTTCTTGGATAGTCAGGATACTAGGTTTATCCTAACTAATCCTCTTTCTGAGTATCCTTTGCTTGGAAGGAACATTGATACCATGAATATTCCATGAGATTACTTTCATTTTTAAACTTTTGGTTGTAGGTGGAAATATTTTTTCAGAAGCCCAATGGATTGTCCATAGTCCACCAACATTGCACATGTTTCTTCTAGCTTCTATTTTTGTGTTTTTCTTCCTCATTTCTTCTCATCTCTTGATGCCTTTCTTTGGGGCTTAAGAGGATTTGTTTTTATCCCTAGACTACTTGAAGGCACCACTCTAGGTTGGTTTTTCCCCCTTTCCCTTGTTCTTGATTAGGTTTCTTCATATTTTTAGAGTTGTCCTTCCAACATTTTGTTGATCTCTTGCTCACCATGCTCTACCATCAATGCTTGAATGTCCGTGTCTAGATCATTGTGTTCCATTTCTTGAGTTTGATTCTCCCTATATGATCCTCCCAGTGACCTTCCTTTGCATCGGTCTCCTACATCTATACTTATTTCTCTACCGAGATAGGTAGATCTAATTTTGTTTCTATTTTATTCCTTTTTTGAGCTTCTTGATCTAGGTCAGAAGTTGGTGCCTTTGTGCCTGCCCGACTCGCCATCCCCTCTTTCTTTGAGATTTCCAATTTTTCTTCCATAAGAGCTTTGAAGCTATCAGCTAGTCCCTTGGCCACTTTTTTCTTCTCCCCTGTTTTCCTCTTGCTTGGAATCTTGGTGAAACCCTTTTCATCCTTCTGCTCCTTCGACTTTTTGGTTGAGCTCTCTAAATTTAGACGGAAATCTTTAAACAAATGACCATGTTCATGACATTTCTTTCATTGGAAAGGAATATGCTCATTATCCAAGGTTTGGTTCTAGTCTGTGTCTTGGCATGAGATGGTGATCGAATCAAGAAAAGCACGAGCTACATTCATATACACACAGATCTAGGTGTAGGATGTATACTGTCCTACTTTTGTGACCTCCAATATCTTGATGAAGGATCCTAGTGAATTCTCGATTCTCTCTAGCGTTTATTTGTCCCAAAAATATTGGGGTAAAGAATACAACCAAATGAAAACCAAGGTTACCGTGAAATCCTCCTTTTTGGGGGCAAATCATTATATCCAATAACAAAGATGTAACCCTGTAGAGTTGAAAAAATATGGTCCTTCTTCAAAGAATCTTTCCCAATCTTTCATGCATGATAATATTATTGTAAAGAAACCCTTTGATCCCAACTTAAGATCTATTTTCCCCTTCATCTTCCATCTTGTATTTACTGAACCAATGAGGGCTTTTTCCGAAGACCATATACCCATGAATTTACCGATGACTACATGGTCCTTCATGAACTGGATATAGTCTCCAATATGCTTTGATGTGATCTCATATCGAGGGTGTTCTTGTGTCTTAGCCAAACATCCATTTTTTAGACTATTCCTTTGTGTGCCTCGATCATGTGTCAAACATGGTCAAATGTGGTCAACCATAATCAACATGGCAATTGTTGACCATGGTCTATCTTGGTCAACCATACTTGACCATGGTCAAATGTAGGCAACCATAGCTAACCATAGTTAAACATGGATGACCATGGGCAATCATCATCAACCATGGTCAACCATAATCAACATGGGAAACAAGGTCAATATTTAATGCTCTCAACCATAGTCAACCACAGTGAACTATAGCCTTTCATTCGAAACCATAGACAACCATTGTCAAGCACATCAAAACTTTGGTCAATTGTGATTATACATAGTCTACAAGGTCAAATTTGGTCAACCATAGTCAACATGGTTAAACGTGGTCTACCATATTGACCCATTGTTAAACATAGACAACCATGATTAACCATGGTCAACCATAGTATATAATAGTCAACAAAAATGAAACATGGACAACCATGGTCAACCATATTCAACCTTGATCCTCCATAGTCAACCATAATAAAGCCCTCTTCAACCATAACTTCCATCATCAACCATAGTCAACCATATTCTATTAATCCTCAAGAGTCCCCACACACATGAACCATCAACTAGCACAACCACAATATTAAAAGTGGTTGATATACATCCATAGAGGCCATTTTCCATGGAGTGGATTGGCATATATCAACCACTTTTAATATTGTGGTTGTGCTAGTTGAAGTAAAATTTCATTTGGTTTTCACTTCTAACTTTACATTTTATTTTTATATTTTTATATATCCATGTAACTCTTAAATTGCTTAGCAAGCAAATTGATTTTTGTGGGGCTCCTAGGTTATTCTACTCCATTATTCTTAATAATCCACATAAGGATTCATAGGCTTTGTAACCCTCCATAAATTTTGTTGTTGGGTTAATCTTTACATGGCTATGCATGTCTTTGCATGGCTATCTCCACTAGATGCATGTCTTTGCCTGCTATGCATCTCCATGCATGTCTTCTCATGGCTATCTCCAGTTAATCTCCACTCTATACATGTCTTTGCATGGCTATCTCCACTCGATCTCCACTCTATACATTTTTTTGGCATAACTATCTCCACTCTATGCATGGCTATCTCGAGTCCATCTCCACTCAATGCATGGCTATTTCCACTCTATACATGTCCAATCTCCACTCTATGCATGTCTTTGCATGGCTTCTCCCTGTTAAAAGTTTCCAAGATAAATCTCCAATGTCCATAAATGTGAATGCGTTCTTATTGTGCTATTTCTCTCTTTGTTTTTCTAGTACTCTCTGTATAGGGTAAGGATGGCGAGCACCCTGCATGAACCATTGACGAATGCGGATCTGGAGACAGGGAACACGGCACTCTACCCAGCGCAAGCCTCTGATGAAATTCGTCTCCGGTGGTCTTTCATAAGGAAAATATACCTTATTCTTACTATCCAATTACTAATCACCATTGTTGTTGATAGCGTTGTGGTCTTCGTTAGACCAGTCGCTCATTTCTTGGACTCTACTGACGTCGGGTACTTTCTGTCCTTGTTCACTATCTTTTATTCCGCAGCCTGTAAGTGTCTCAATCCTTTGCTCTCTTTTCCTGTTTATTTTGGGGGAATCTTCTAGGGTGCCGTTTTCTATTTCTTACCTGTTTGCAGTGATATGGCCTATGTATTGCTACTATCGAACACATCCTCTCAATTACATCCTTCTCGCGGAATTTACGGTTTTCGTAGGAATTTCGGTTGGAATAACTTGTGCTTTTATAGCGGGTAAGCCTGTTATTTGAAATTCTTTCTCAATTTGATTTTTGTCGGTTACTCTGAAACTCTGGTTTCTCTGTTTATTTGAAAAAAATGGCTATTATTTTCTGGTTTCTTTCTTCTTTTTGGCTATGAATCTATTGTATTGATGCGAGGAAATATGAAACAGGGAAGGTGATATTGGAAGCGACCATTCTAACGGCCGTGGTTGTTGTGAGTCTTATGCTCTATACATTCTGGGCAGAAAGGAGAGGACATGATTTCAGTTTTCTTGCACCCATTCTCTTAGCCGGATTCATGGTGCTACTGGTGTTTACTCTGATTCAGGTATTATTAATTCTGTGCATCAATTCCGATTCAATTTTTAGTTTAGATGTTTTGGGTATTGAGTTTGTATGCTTGCTTTGAATAAATTTCAGATATTTGTTCCACTGGGGAGGCTATCTGTGATGATATATGGGGCTCTGGTGTCTATTATATCAAGCGGATTCATAATTTACGACACAGATAGTCTGATAAGGCGGTATACAGATGATCAATACATATGGGCTCCCGTTGCCTTCTATTTGGACGTCCTCAATTTTTTACCCTCTCGGCTATGCACACGACACTATGATAACTTTTTCGAATGTTTTACATATTGACAACCTGCTTTTTAATATAAGCTATGTATAACTATCCTACATTTTTAATATAAGCTCTGTGACCTTATAAGATCTATATA